>JAPDSC010156919.1:0-27471 GCA_026290005.1 Latrodectus geometricus | reverse complement strand
CATCAAAATTCCTTGAGAAAGATTGAATCATGTATTGAACTAGCTACATTTCGAACGTCAGAATACCGTGGATCCTGAGTTATCTCTTTGCATCATCTCTGTGCTTAAGTTCATTCATTTATTTCTTTTCAAGTTCTTATGAATCAGTTATTGTATAATTATTTTTTTGTCAGTGTCTATTATAAAAACAGTTTTGATCATTCTTTATTGCTGTAACAATTCTATTATTCTTTTATTTAAAATCTATTAAAGCCTAAGCGGGTCCATACTGACTTGTCTCAAAAGGCACATTTTCTTACATGTAATAAATGATTTTGTGCCATTTTAAAATCTCTGATAGGTTATTTAAAATAGAAGTCTTTTTAAAATCTCAGTTAACATTTTTAACTAAACAGTAATGGGATAAAAAAAAAAGTCAAATTCAGTACTTACAAGTTAATAACGGAAAAAAAATCTCTCAAATAAAATATATTTCTAATAGGGAATTTTACTTTTTAGAGAACATTTAGTGGCGGCCTCTATTGGCAATATATCGAGACATTTATCATTGTTGGAAATATTACAGTGATTTGATTTAATAAGGTAATTACTTTTATTAAAAAAGTAGAATTATAAATTTTAATATCATGTAGCGTCGGAATATTTCAACAGCGTACTGCAAATCAAGGATTTATATTTACAACATATCAAAAAGGGTAAGTAAGTCGATTAGAATATTTTATATTCATGAAAATTCTAAATTTTTATACATTTTATATAAATACGAATATGAAAGTGTAATCATTTCTTAAATCCATTGATTTATTTTCTTAGACCACATCAATTTATTTCTTCTTTCACAAGAATATAAAAATGAGCTGATAATTAAAAGTGTAAATTTTATAAAAATTATTAATTATTTACAAAGGGCTTAAATTAAGAAAAAAAGAAAATTTCTTTTTTATTTAATGATTATTAAATTAAATTTGTTACAATTTTCAGTAACATATATAATAAACGTTATTTTTTGTGTTCCTGATTCATAGAAAAATGTACATTTTTTATCATGATGCAGATTTAATAATGTTTTAATGTATCACAAGTTGATTAATGTCCCTTAATTATTTTAAAGTGTTTGAATTTATTTCTAATGGTATGCTTAGTTATACAAATAAGTATATGGGTGCATACTTATGGTTTATTAAATAATATCAATGCACACCATATATTGAAACTTAACTAAATTTTATTACTGAATTTTTAAGAAATGCCAAAACGTCGCGAATACAAAATCTCTGAGAGAGAACCGGTTTCTGAACTCATCCGCTCACATCGTCCGGGAAAACGTGAACTGCTCTGTTGTTCCTCGTGCGCTATAATTTCGAAGAGATTGGTGTTACCAATCTTCAGATAGAAAGTTTTTCTAGCTGCTGTTGCCAACTTCCGAGCAGAAGTGTTTCACCACATTACTCCCCCCCAAAGTACCTAAGGTACGAGAAGTTAGAGATATCGTGGGTTGAAACGAACTCTTCTGCCGGAACGCGTAGTTTGCACAGGGGGTTCTTCGTTTACAGCTGAGTCTTGAACCACAGGAACAGGCGTCACTTTCGGAGAGTTCGGGGAAGCTTGGGTAGCACTGGGAACAGGAACTGAAGATTCAGGGGTTTCAGACGTTAATAATACTGGTTTTAGACGGTCGACATTGATAACGGATTCTTTTCCTTTAATGAGGAGAGTGTTAGTTTTATTAAGACGTTTAAGCACTTGATAAGGACCATCATATGGACGAGTCAACGGAGGTTTTACTGCATCCTGCCTCACAAACACATGAGTGTACGAATCCAAAGCTGGGTGCACGAAATACTTGGGATTGGTATGAGTTGAAGTGGGCACTGGTGCAACATTTCTTATAGACTCGCACAGCTTTTGTAAGAAGGAAACTGGATCTACGGAAGTAGACACTTGTTGGCTGAAAGAAATCTGCAGGCAGCCGAATTGTTGTACCATAAAGCATTTCGGCACAGGTACCGCCATGGTCTTCCTTGTTGGCTGATCAAAGACCTAGCAACGTAATGCGCAGGCTTGATGTCCACTGGACGTCATTGTGGCACATTAATGATTGTTTTAATGATCGGTAAAACCTTTCAATTAATCCGTTCCCGGCAGGATTGTATGGAGTTGTGCGAATTTGGTGAATGCCAAGGATTTTGTTGAGATTCGTGAATAAGTTCGACTGGAACTGACGACCTTGATCGGTTGTTATGGTGGCAGGTATTCCAAATCTTGCGATCCAATGGGCAACAAAAGTTCGGGCGATGGTTTCTGCGGAAATGTCACGTATCGGGATATCTTCCGGCCAGCGAGAGAATCTGTCCATCATTGTTAAGAGATAAGAATATCCTTCCGACGGGGGTAAAGGTCCGACAATATCCAGGTGCACATGTTGAAAGCGTTGTAAGAGTACAGCAAAGGCTTGCAAAGGGCTATGGTTGTGTCTGGAAACTTTTGATTTCTGGCAATCAATGCATGCGCGAGTCCATGCAACCCAGTCTTTTGAAATTGAAGGCCAGACGAAACGAGAGAGAATCAGTTTTTTAGCCGCTCGTACTCCTGGGTGGGAAAGTCCATGGAGGGAGTCAGAGTTTTTCGGAGTGGAGAGGGAACGAAAGGACGGATTCAATCGTTGGTTACATCGCAAAATAGTTTAAGTCCTGGGGACAGTTCCATCTTCTGTAGCTTTAAAGAACTACCTGCAGTTGATAGTAAATAATTGCTTAAGTTCTGCATCATTTTCATGGATTTCAGCTAAACCTGAGAAATCGGTGGCGTTATTACTATTAATGGCGAAAATTCTTGATAAGGCGTCGGCAACTGAGTTGTTTGATCCAGAAACGTGTTGTATGTCAGTGCTAAATTGAGCAATAAAATTCATATGCCGAATTTGTCTAGGAGATGCAGAATCGGAATTTTTTTTTAAACAAAAATGTAAGTGGACGATGATCAGTAAATATAGAAAAGGTTTGTCCCTCAAGGTCGTGCTGAAAATGTTTTACAGCAGAATAGATAGCCAATAATTCTCTATCATACGTGCTGTACTTGGTTTCAGCTGGTGTCAGTTTCCTGGAGTGAAAAGCTAAAGGTTGTAAGCCATTGGTACTTTGGGAGTGCAATACTGCTTCTAAGGCGATATCGGAAGCATCTACCATTAATGATAGCTGCTGATCAGGGGAACGGAAACCAAGGGTGACTGCATTCATTAAATCGCTTTTGCATTTTTCAAACGTGGCAGTTGTTTCATCTGTCCAAAGAACAGGTCGTTTGTCATTCTTTTTAGAATTTTTTAGAAGTGAATGAAGTGGGGCTTGAGTAGCTGCGGCTTTAGGCAAGAAACGACGATAAAAATTTAACATAGCTGAAAATCTTTTAAGGTCAGACAGTGTTTCAGGCTTAGGGAAGTTAGAAATTACTGCTGACTTTTCGGGCAGGGGGCTTACTTCAGAGGGTGTTATTAAGCAACCAAGAAATGCGACTGACGTTTTTCCAAGAACACATTTAGAGGGGTTTAATTTTAGTCCGTATTCGCGGAGTTTATCAAAAATGATGCGAAGGTGTTTAATATGTTCGTCTTTGGTTACCAATGCTATAAGGAGATCATCGAAGTAGGGGACGCAAAAATCCAATCCGTAAAGCACTTGATGTATGAATCTTTGGAAAGTTTGACCGGCGTTACGAAGTCCAAATGGCATTTTAAGGTATTCGAACAAACCAAATGGGGTGGTTACAGCAGTTTTCGGTACGTCCTCAGGATTTACGGGAATTTGGTGATACGCTCTTGCCAGGTCGAGGGTAGAAAAAATATTTTTGCCGAAAAAAACCTGTGTACAATCCTGAATATGGGGTACACGATACCTGTCAGGAGTTATCACAGCGTTCAAGCGACGATAGTCGCCCCAAGGGCGCCAATCACCATTAGATTTGCGGACCACGTGGAGGGGACTGGCCCAAGGGCTTTTGGACGGTCGAATAATTCCCTGAGACATTAGGTATTCGAACTCTAAACGCGCTGCTTTGAGTAATTCTGGGGCCAAACGGCGAGGTTTGGAAAATACAGGGGGTCCCTTAGTTTCAATGTGATGGAAAATTTCATGAGTTTTAAGGTCATTTGTTAATAAAGAAGGGTTTGTAAGCTCAGGATTCTCAGCGAGTAATTTTTCAAATTTAGAATCACCAATAAGTATGGATATGTTAGAATCTAGGGAAAATTTTTTGAAAGATATGCCGTTTGAAGAGAGAGATGTCCGAGAGTCGATCAGACGGTTATTTTTACATCGACAAGTAACTCAAAATGTTTAAGAAAATCAACACCTATAATTGGTTGACTTACGTCAGCAATGACGAATAACCACGAAAATTGTCGCCGGAGATTTAAATCAATAGTGAGGCGTTTGTTGCCAAAAGTAGAAATTTTAGTGCCATTTGCTGCATATAAGGTTAAATTTTCAGAGAGTATGGTTTTTGGAGCATATTTTTTAGGCAAAACAGATACGTCAGCTCCTGTGTCAATTAGAAAATTTTATTTTGAAGACGGGTCGGCCAAAAGAATACGATTCACTTGGCGGTCGCTAGATTGGCCAGTGAGCGATCGCTTGTTTAGTTTCCCGACTCACGAAAAGAACATGGAGCTTGGCACTTTCGCGCTTTATCGCCGAAATTGACATGGTAAAAACAAAGGTCATTCGTACGTTCCTTGTAGTGAGTGAAGTTAGTGCGAGAGCGGGAACTATCGCGAGATCTGCTGCGTTGAAATAATCGGCGGAAATTGCACCTAAGGCTACGGGAACTGCGTATAGGGCGGTGCTTAATTCACTAACTTGTTGAGTTAACTGCGCTACCTGGAGTTCTAAGCGAGCCGTGACAGAATCTTGAGAGTTAGGGGTGATAGAATTTACATAAGAAGGAATAGCTAGATCGCTTATTTTGTCAGCAACTGCGGCTATTTTATTCAAATCATCCTCACTGAAAGCGGCTAAAATAGTCTGTGTGTTATAAGGCAGCCTAGTGAGCCATAACGAGCGTAAAAGCGATTCACCTACGGTATCATCAGCTAACGAACGCATGCGATTTAGTAATTGGGAGGATCTTTGATCACCGAGTTCTACTCCCTGCAAAAAGGTTCGAATTCTAGATGCTTCACTTTCGGAATGAACAGAAATTAGACGTTTTTTTAAGGCATCGTATTATTCGGTAGGAGGTGGTTTCTCTAAAATGTCGTGTACCGAATTTAGTATATCGGGATCTAAGCAGGAGACAACATGATTGAATTTTGTTAGATCGGACGTTATATTCGCCAGGAAAAACTGCGATTCCAACCTAATAAACCACAGAGAAGGGTTAGTTTTCCAGAAAGGTGGTATTTTTACCGAAACGTGTGCAACCTGCGAAGGTGTGTCTTCGGAGGGAGAATTTTGAGTAACCGAAAAATCATCAGATAAAGGCATGGTCAAAATTTAGCAGAAAAATAATTACAAAGTATACAAATCAATAATAGGGAAATGTGTATAGTTTCAAATACCAAGATATATAAAGGAGAAATACAATAAACATAAAAAATATTAGTTATGAAATATAAAAGAAGTAATGAATATTAATATAATACAATATGGTAAATCAAATAAGAAAACTCAGCACGATGCGAAAGGATTGATAAAATGAGGAGTAGTTAACGGAATATAGCTCATGGGGGAAAATATGTACAAATAATAATTTAACTGAAAGAAACTTCGCTTTAAAATATATACACAATTTTTCCAAGAAACTGACCCCAGTGAATAATTAAAAGTACATAACACAACGTTTAAGAAAATTATAGAAAGATCCTACCTGCATCCTAAAAGTTATAGATGATTACAATTTAGCACTAAAGAATCACACGTGGCGCTGGAGTTACTTTCAAATTCAAGTATGGCTTGAAGAATTAGCGTGTTCATATTTCGGTCACCAGATATGGGTGCACGCTTATGGTTTATTAAATAATATCAATGCACACCATATATTGAAACTTAACTAAATTTTATTACTGAATTTTTAAGAAATGCCAAAACGTCGCGAATACAAAATCTCTGAGAGAGAACCTGTTTCTGAACTCATCCGCTCACATTGTCCGGGAAAACGTGAACTGCTCTGTTGTTCTTCGTGCGCTATAATTCCAAGGAGATTGGTGTTGCCAATCTTTAGATAGAAAGTTTTTCTAGCTGCTGTTGCCAACTTCCGAGCAGAAGTGTTTCACCACAAGTATCTCTCAAATAGTTTGTCAAACGAAACCAAATTAAAATCTTCAATATATTAGGCAAATCTAAAAATTTATGTGCACTAAAATATTAAAATTTTTAAAACGGTAAGTACTGTTAATCTGTTCAATATTTCATTATAATATTATACTTATGAGTTAACCTATGAACATTAATTTAGATTTAAAATGTAGTAAAACAAGCTAAGGAAAGTGATTCCTTTTCCACATCACCCAAGAGGTGGTAATCCAGATGCGTTTTTTTATAGTGGTTTCTCGAAAGAGCCCTAAGTCCACTTTTACAAATCAAAATTGTTTTTATTTCCATTAACAGCAATAGATGTTACTAAAATGCCAAGAGGAAATAACAATTCTAAACAGTACTCAATATAGTACCGATAAAATACTCGTTTTCAAGAAATGTTTATACACGTCTTTCTAAAGTTTCTGATTTATCATCATTCAATTCGATGGTTTTATGACGAATATTTATAATATTTAGTCGTTATTTTCGAGGGTCATTCTGAAATGTTTTATGCTGATGAGCAATGATGGTTGTTCCCCCTTCTCAAACAGTCAAGAACATAATAAATACATTTGTTTCCTTTTTGTCTGTAAGTGGGAGTAATAGCATATTATATTTTAAAATGTGCAAACAATACTGTTCGATACTTTTAATCATTGTCGCTTTCTGAAGTATTACTTTCCAAGTTCTGCAACACAACATTCAATCGGCAATAATCATTGTCTCATTCCCTCCAAAAACCAGTGTCAGAAGTTCCAACTTCATATTTAGAATGCATGCCTATTAAATTGTATTATTGAAATTAATTAAAATTTAAAAGATTTTAAAATTCCAAAGTTGCTAACATCGGTAAATATGTTAAAATCTTGCTGTAATATGCTACCATTTTCTCCGGAATCTCGAGTAATATTTAAGAACATAATGGTGTCTTTATTTTCATACAGTTAATTTCTTAAAAAAGGCTTGGAAAAAGTACTTTAATTCCGTTTATTTATTTTTCTTTGTTCGAAAGTTTACAATGCTATCATTTGCCCGCCTTTCTGTTTTCCTACAAATTCTTTAGTATATAACCAGAAAAGATACTTTAATACGACTCTTTAGATCTTGTAAATAAATCGCTGTATTCCGTAATTGAATTCGAATAAAGCCAATATATTTACCATATTTCCTCTATATTATTCTGAATAAAAGTTAACTTTCTGTTTTGTAATATTGACTTATTTTCTTTTTTCTGAAATTGAAAATGCAAGGAATCATAGATAAAATACACCACAAATATCTTCGAATACCGAAACATTTTCGTAAAATTTCATATAAATAAATTTAACATTTGGAACTATATTTTCATTTTAGTGACATTTGATAAACTGTTTAAGTATATTCTTTGCTGTTATGCTATGTTATATTTTGTATAATATTTAAAAATGGCTCATAGTCGCATCGAACAGCATTCGAAAATAGATAATTTTTCATTATAAAAATAGAAAATCCATACGGTATATCGCTGAATTAATAAATATACCGCGTTTTAACGGTGCAGTATGGGATAAAATGCTTTAAAGAAGAAAATCGGATTCGAAATAAGGAAGAAAGTGGTTGCTCATCAAAGTTAACTAAACGTCATCAGAGATTTATAGTTAAAAATTTTGTGAAATATCAAATTTTGAGTGTTGTAAAGATTTCTACAGAATTTATTGAAAAATTTTCTACTTCAAATTCCCCTGAAGCTAATCGACGAATGGTGAGATCAGGTTGATTATTTCGGCACTCTAGTGAAAGAAAATTTTTTTTTGCTAGTGAAAAAAAAAAGTTTAGGCTTTTTTTCAAAATTAATGATTAAACCAGAACTTTTTTGATTTCGATGAACGTATGGAGAAGGGAAAATGAGGAACTTAATCCGAAGACCTTAGTTAGAAAACTAAAGCTTGGCGGTAGAGGTAGGGGTCTGTATCGAAATGTCAATTTAAATTTACTGAAAGAATACCGTTAGAAATGTATAGGGTATGTTGTTAAGCAAATTTTTATTTTTGTAAACTTTTATTTATATATTAGATTCTGTATTATAATTTTATATATACCCTTATTATTTCTTTTTTAACAGAAATTGTTGAGAAAATGGTAAAAACTTGGTTGTTATGGTCCTCTGCTATGAAAACGAGATTTTGCTAAGGTAGAACTACTTGCTTACTATTTTGTCGTTTTTTTATCGGTACAATTTTAATACGCCCCCCCCCCAAAAAAAAAAAATTGAGCGCCAAATTTGGCTCTCCCTACGGACTTTTTAGGTTTGCTGTTTCTTATTTTGATGTTGCCAATTTAGGTTTTTTCAGCTTTTAGGTTTTTGCTGTTGCCAAATTTATTATTCTTTTGTATTTTGTACCATTTTTTGAGTTTTTTTAAAGTTTTTTATGTATCAGTTACTTGTATTTAGCAAGAATCCATCTTGGCAAGAAAAAAAGGGGGGGGGGCACCAAAAACAGGTATTTTTCTTGGCGAGAAAAAAATTCCAAATTTCCGATTTGGGGGAATATATCAAAATAGTTCCTTAGTATCTCCATAATTGCTATTAATATGACCATCAAAAGGCTTATCTTTTTATTTATCATTTCCATCTGGTTTTCACCTCCTCATACTGTGTGTTCACATATTGTTTCATCTTATCTGAAAAATATTCACCCGTCATATCTATTATAAAAAAAATTATAAAGCTAGTTTATGCAATATTATGTAGCTTCCTTTTACCAATTTTTAAAATATGCTCATATTTTTTTATATTTATTTATTTATTTTTTTGGCATTTTAAGAAATGATGTGCTTATTTACTACATCTGTTTCATTTGTTGACAAATTCCACAATTCCATTCAAAAACTTGTTCCTGAATGATTAGCACTGTGATCTTCAGTTCAATTGTTAACAGATTCGATTCCTATTTTAAGATGTAGGCTTATAATTTTTATAATTCAGTAATGAGATTAATGGTTAACATTATTGATTACTTGGCTGTCGGACCCAGGTTTGAATCCCAGTTCGGGCATGGACGTTTCCTTTCTGTGTTTCTTTGTCCTATCTTCGAGATGATGAATGAATGTGGAGCACTTTATAAATGCGTTTGTGGTAGTGTGACATAGGTAATGCTACTTACTCCATGACTTGGTTTACAGGTCCCCACAGGTAACGCTAATTGAGTAGCAGTTTCCGACCTTGTGGTGGTGTACGGTTAGTGACTCAGTACCTTCCATTAGAAAAAAAAATTCAGTTATTAAAAACTGCAAGTCTTGGTGGAACTAATCATCATGTGCAAAAAGTGATTGTTGTGTGACAAGTAAGTCGAATGCAATTTTATTGCAAGGAATACATTTTTTCTGAAAAGTCCAACAAGCAGAATGTTATTTTTTGATGCACAGTTTTCTAAAAATAGTTCTAATTTGCTTAAAATAATCCTGATTTCATATCTATATAGTTGACAACCATTGGTCAGTAATTCCTGGTTCACCAGCAATTTTAAAGTATTAAAATTCCTTTTTAATTAATAATTGTTGAACAAAGAATTTCTAGTTCTATGATAAAAGATAGGACATTCATAGTAAAGCAAGCTGATCTGTAGAAAATTTCAGTTCTGTAGTTCTGAAAAGCAACATCTAGTTATTTTACTAGGAGCAAAAGCACAACAAAATTGTATAGAGATGCAGTGATTACTTACTATATTTATAACTTGATTTATATGTGTATTCATGTCATATAAACATGCTTGTATAGCATGCATATTTTTTATAGTTAATTACTTGAAATTTAAACTTGATATTTAAAATTTGCTTTTCTCACTATTTGAATTTCCTTCATTTCTATAAATATTTATTTGTTTTTCATTTTATAGATATGTTTTTATGTCACATTATTGATCTGTATTTGTCTTTAAGATCTTATTTATTTTGCACTATATTGAATATTTACTATACTGTAAATGTTCATAGACTTTTTACATTTTGGTTTTTTTATATTTGTTATATCAATCTGCATTTATTTGAATTTGCTTTATATATTATTTTTTTAAAATAATAAGCATTTTCTATTTAAGTTTACACTTGCAATTTTTTTATTAAATGTGATATTAATTAGAATAATATTAATTCAACTTTTAAAATTAATTTATGGTACATTCCCTTACTTATGCATATTGATCTAAATAATTTGAAGAAACATGTTCAATTCTTTATATGATCACTATTATATTATATTTAATATTTATATGATCATTATTATATTATGTTTTGTTAGGTTAGGCTATTTTAAAATTTTGCCATCTTATCCCAATTCATTAGATGGTTGCTCTCCTTTAGAAAGAACTAAGTAGTTCTCATTAGGGTTGTTATCTAAATACCGATATCTTCATCATTTTAATCTTAATTAAAAAAATAATCACTAACTGTTTCTACTTTGATTGTTAAGTTCCCTTTTACAAACACTTATATATGCTATATTTTAAAATAAAACATTCATGCTTCTAAGAAATCTTTATTAATCTAAATAATAATAATGTTTGCTTATTATATCAAAATTATGATTTATTTTAAAACAATATTTTAAGATAATAAGTCACTGCTTCTTTAAATGTTTAATTGATGATTCAAATATGCAATGTTATGCAAAATATGCTCTTCAAACACTTGTTATTCTAACTCATTCATATTAGATTTTTTATGTTATAAAAATCATTTAAAATTGTGGCGGTAAGTCTGTGTCTAATTATCTATCATTTGAAAATATTAACTATTGAGCGACACGCAAACCAAACAATTTATAATTGTGTATTTTAAGTATATAAGTGTTAGTCATTTAGAAAAGGCATAAAAAAATGCCGATTTTGATCCAACAGTTTAGAAGTGTTTACTTTTTGGTAGTATAATCATCTAGAGGTATTTAATGCGATGTGGAATATTCCCATATGATAAAGTTTTCAGCTCAGTTGGAAGCTCATTTTTAAAAGTGATAAATAACAATTAAGTAAAAAAAGCCTCATGTAATTTTTTACAAATCTTTTATCAATGTTGCAAGAAAAATATGACTACTTACTGGAATGGATTAACATATTTTCTGGAGGTAATTTCCTGCCAGGTCCCTACAATTAGTTTGTAATGTAATTTTTATGACAACCTTCTAAAAAATTAATTAAAAAGACTCAGTTCTTTGAAAACATTCATTAGTTTCCATTGTTAATGTAATTATGAACATGCATTTGGTTATATGTATCAATAGAATAACTAGAATTGGAACTTCTGCTTTATATACCATAATTTAAAGAAATTTATATTACGAAATTATTTCAAAAATTCCTCTTTCTGACAATCATTTCTGTAAATTTATAACTTATTTTTTGGTAATTAATATTATCTATTGCATTCTATTCATAAAATAAAGCCAAAAAAAATCCTTTTGTTTGACTTAATGAATTTAAGTAATTTTTTTACAAGTTTAACACTGAAAACGAACTTTTACTAGATTCATTCAATATAAGTTAAGCTAAAAATATGTGTAATATCATTCACATGTTTGGAAATGTTAATACAGTTTTGGTAATTTTTATGATTTCTGATGGTAACCTTAAATTTTGACTTTTATAAAAAATGAAAACTGTAACAGTTTCTTATCTAGTTTTGTATCAATATCTCCAGTGTACCATTTTTTAACAATGTGATATCTTCAGATTCAATTATACATTTTTATTTGAATATTTTTTATTGAGTGAAAGATTTTAAAAATCTCATGAATGCGTTTTTAACTTTTGCTACCTAATTTTATTTAGCAAAATTATTTAAAGCCTTCTTAATAACGAGTGCATGGATTTTGGGAACTCTCTACTCATTCATATTCTTATCAAAACATTTTCAGGATCTTTTATTAAAATAAGTTTTTATTTTTGATACACATAATGTCTCATTTTCTATTTCTTAAAGAATTAACATAATTAAATAAATTATCCAAAATATTTGCTGAAAATGTGATTAGTATAGATCTGTTAAAGATATTGTGGAAATTGTTTTTTCTAAAATAAATAAATGAATTCTAAGTAATTTATATATATAGTTCTGTCAGTTATTTCTGGTCATTCAAATTTTTGAGATTCAATGTGATGTATATTAAGTAGAGCATTTTTTATTTAAATTAAACCAAAGTGTCTTGTTATGATAGCATCATGTCTACAAAAACTCCTAGTACTGGTTATTTTTTTACTAGAAAATGTTTATTATTTGTAGCAAAACCTTTTACTAAGTTGTTCCATTTATGAGTAGATGCTGATAAAAATGTATAATTTTTCTTAATGAATTAAAATGTATAATTGCTTACAAACATTGTTTGCTACCACTGTTTACTATCAAATATAATGAATGAGAAAACAATTTATTTTTGTTTTATCCATACAAGCAATTTCTGACCTTTAACCCTTCTTTGCATAATGGTGGAAATTTCCATCATAACCTATAATGCTCAAAAATTATATAAAAGAACAAGTTCACTTTAAGTTGATCGTGTTTGAATACCTTTTTAATGTCCATTGCATAAAAAGAAACATAGCTGTCAAAAATAAACAAGTGTCATTATCAGTGAAACGAGCTTAAAGTTGTCTCATTCCGCTGTTTGTTGTAGTTGCAATAAACGTATGATTTCGTTTATAATTTTGTTTTATTATATTAGAGTTTCTATTGCTAAAAAATTGAAAATGAGTGGAAGAAAGGTTTGTAACACGTGTTATTTTCCTCTTTTATTTCTATTTAGTACTAAGCTAATGATCTAACTTTGGATGATGATGGAAATTTTTAGCATATTGTTTTTTGCTAAATTTATACTATAAATATATACTAAGATTTTTTTAACCATTTTTCAAATCAGGCAAAGAAGGATTAAGGAGTTTTGAATTCTTCAGTATAAGAATGAATATGCAATTGTAGGGCCATGGGAATCTGTTTGGCGTCGTTCTTGTTATTGGAAGGTTGTTGAGTTCAAATCCTGGCTTATCCAAAGATCCGTTGAGTTCACTATTGGCGGATGGGGCATATAATAAATGTGCTGGTCGAAATGTATACTCCGTGTTCCCACCCTAAATTAATACCTCTGGGGGTGTTAGAAGCCAGACGATGGGTCTTCTCTGTCTTCCTATTTCTAAATTTGAAGACTCAGAGGGTGCTATTATCTATTTTCCAAAGTCATACTTCCACCCTTGTATGGGGATGCTCTGTTCAAAAACTGAAGACGCTCTGACTTTATTCGTCCAGTTCTTGATGGCTTCACCAGCTGTCATAAGTAAAAATGACAACATGTGTAATTTTTAAATGCAGTGAAAGAGATTTAGATGTGATCTTCAAAATAGATCAGCACTTTGATGACATTGTAAAAAGCTACTAAATTGGTACTGAGATTATTGGATTTTTTCTAAACAAAATAATTTTGTTTGTTTAAGAAAAGTATTTCTTTTGTACCGTGAAATATGATTTCTATAATATATTTATTTTCTGAAAAATACCGGATTTTTCCCTTTGTGTATGCACAATATTTCAAATATTTATTTAACTATAAGATATTTATTTAAGTTTACTAAAAGGAGATGAATATTAATAAGAACATTTTTAAACTAATAGATCAGAATTATGAATTGTGTATTTGTAATCTAAACTAATAATGAATTTTGAAATTTAATTGTTATAATTTAATGAATTTCTAATTCAATCAGCTGATCGGATACTGAATTAAAATTTTTAATATTGAGAAATACTTTTTCTTTTAACATGAAAATCAATTTAATGGAAAATTTTTACAGTAATTAATATATATTTTCTAATTACTTTTTCAACATAATTTAAAAAATATAAATATTAATTTCATAAAATGAAACAAATAATAGTATATTGTTTATAAAAACAGGGCAAGGTTTCAAATGGAACTATTCTGGTGGAGAATAAAATTACATTCTTCATGTATCGATTTTGATCATTATTAATGTAAGTATAAATTTGTTAATGCAATATAAAAGATTGTTTATTTTTCTGTTTTGTTTCAAAATTTCTTACATTATTTAAGTTATTGCATTTACATTTTCTAATTTAAATGTTTAGAAAATGTTAGAAGTTTTCTAAATATATGAATCTGTGTATTTTATAAGAATTTACAGTATATACTTATGACTTGCATGGTAAATAATGGGTTACTTTTGTTCATTCATATATTTTACTTTGTTTTGTGTAATCAAATATCTATGTGATATATATTGAATTCATTTATATAATTTTAGCATAAAAACCACTCATCTGGTTTGACCAACATCCTAGTAAATGCAAGATATGAAAATTTTTCATCAATCTGGAAGGTATGTCTCTTAATTTCCATGCTAATCAATATATTGTATCTGAGAAATACAATTTATATTTTAATATTATAAGCTACTTAAAATAGTTTGTAAAAATATTGTTTTTTATAGTTACTGGGTCCTTCTTATATAAATATTAATTTTTCTATCCATTTCTTCTGTTTAATTCATATTAGTGGATTGTAAAATTTCCAAAATATCATTAAGGGTTATAATTCAATCAGTAGTAATTTGTTATAATCAGATTTTAATTAACTCAGTGAAATATTAGTTAAAATATTACTACATACATTTTAATTTAAATTAGTATTTTTGTATTTAAAGAAGTGTTTATATATATTATTTATATATATATGTATTTAAAAAATTCATTACATGATTTTTTTATATATCTTTTTGTGATACATATATTTATGTATAACATAATGACAACTTATTTATGGGAAAATAGTTATTTTCTAATTCTGGATTAAGAAAATGTAGAATTAATATCTGATAGGTTATATCATTTTATTTTATTAGGATATTTTATTTAATGTTTTAAGTAATAGCTGGAATAATATTTAGTAACCGAAATCCCATAAAATGTATAGTATAGGTTTATAATTTATTTATCAAATTTTATATGATGGATTAGCTTTAAATTTAAAAGAACTATTAGAGTTAGCGTTTTTTTTATCGTATTTTTGATGATTTAATTAGTCTTAGTGCATATATAAATAATCACTCTTAAGTGACAAACAAACAAAATCTTGCATTTTTGGCATAAGTTTAAAAAAAAAATGATTTTATATAATTTTAATAGTTCAACCATAAAAGAAAAATTTGCTTGAATCATATTTCTTATTGATTAAGATATTTAGATGTTTAAAAAAAAATTGTTTTCGAAAAATTATTTGTGGAGGAAAATATTTTAAACATAAAAATTTTTTATTGGAGAGAATCTTTTTTTTTTTTTTTTTTGTGAATTTGTAGAATTTTTGAATACATTACAAAAAATATCTGTGATATTATAGAATAAGAAACATATTAATTTCCAAAATTACTTAATTACATTTTATAAAAGCATGGTGCTAAAAGGAACATGTAATGATATAAACACCATTATTGTGAATTCAATCGATAAAGGTAATTTACAATACAGATTGTTGCTTTGTTTTGCTAAAATGTCCTATATATCATTCTATCACATTGTAATTTTTTTCTATTTTAAGACCATTCTTTTGCAGAAATAAAATTAATTTTATAAATTGTGTTGTATAGGTTAAGATGAATCATCAATGAATTTTGAAAAGCGTTTTATCACAAGCCTTAAAAATGCTTATGCTGATGGATATTAGGATGCATTTTCATTCTCTATTCAATGAAAATAAGATGTATTTTACTCATGTAATCTCCATTGATATAATCATAAAAGATACTGGAATGAGATTATAAGGGGTAATTGATTCTAATGTCTAATCTATGAGGGATGCACAGTTGGTGATTAAATCTTTAATTTAGCTACAGAGCTTGCTTTTTTTTGTAATCTAAAGAATTGCTTTTATAAAACCACAGCATCTAAATATTTACAATTGTATTAGTCCTTGTTTTTCTTCATATTTCATTTAAAAATTTATTTACTTTAAATAAGTTCGTTAATTATTAGAAAGAATTTACAAAAAATTTATAGTTATTTAGTTTGATAATTTAAATTAAAAAAAATATGGGAATTATGTGCTTCTATTATTTTTTTTTAATTTCTGAATGTACTTAAAATGTCATTTACGTTATTTTTTAAATTAGTAATTATCTGTTATTATTTATCAATTACATCAAAAAACGTTTTTAAAAATATATCGTCATGATTGTTGTTTCTTATAAATTTACTGTTACCTTATATAACTGTAAAGAAAGAGCTTTTTTAACTTTTAAATTGCTCATGAAGATGTGAAACAAATTTTTGATATTGCTATTATAGTTCTTTTAATTTTGTATTCTTATGCGACATTTAAATAATTTAAATTGAAGATTACAGGATAAACTTTATTATTTTCCTTAGTTAGCCAAATAACCTTTAGTTGACAATTTTTTCCTATTTAGTCTCGATTTTGTGGGAAAAAATATATTGCATGCTAATGCTGGAACTAACAACTAGTCAATGCTCCAAACATTTGGAAATTTTAAAATTTAATACCTTTCTCAGATTCCATTCATTAATGAATCTAGAAAAAAGGAATTTCCTTGTAAGATCTCATTTGCTGCCTTCTTGAAATTAAAATTGAAATTGTTGACAATCAGCTTCATTTTACCTTTAAAAGTAAATACTTGGAACTTACTTAAAATTCAAGCAATCCAATTTGTATAATTTGGTTATCAGCTGTTGTAGATCTGGATCAACATATGTTTGCGAACAAATTTTTATTAGGAACATAATAAAGTCAAAATATATAGATCGTTAAAGATTAATATGCATTTGAGATTTATAATTTTGTTAGTTTCTTCAAGAAATAATTTTAGAACAGATGACTTTGTAAAAAGTATTGCAAACTGAAAAGCCACGTTCTTCAAATACTGTATTCAGTTTTTATATTTAATTCAGAATTAAGGTTTCAGTCCATGCATTTTTATTCTATATATAATTTTACTGATTGAACCTTTAAAAATGTATAAATAAAACCAGGTTTGTATTATATTTGATTATATTATTTTTGATATTGCATTGCACTAGATTTTATCTTATTATATTAGATTGGGGAAAAAGAAATCAATTATTTTTACGTGAACTTTTTGTAACTTCTTTCAGATTCGCTTTGTAAAAAGGTTTAAAGCAGTTTTCAAGTAGATTTTTAGGTCTTGTGTGAAGCTACGACAGCTGACATGCTGTCAAGTTTGATAATTTTTGATATTTTATAGACATTCTCAACGATGTTGTATCCATGCGAGGTGCATCTTTAGCATCCAAATACCCAAACGGAATCGACGAAACCAAAATTGTGCGCAACTAGTTGTTACAGTCATATATAGGACGATAAACACCTTTCACAATTTTAGCCACCTGGTTAGCATTTTCGCCATTATAAAAGAAAAACTAAAATGTATCGATTTTTCTGTTTGTTGTCTTCTATTTTTAAAACCTTGTACTCATAACTGAATGAATCAAACAAAAAACCGCAAGAGAATATTTTAGTGTCAAATGTCACCTTTCCAATGAGCATAAATTTGAAATTGTTTGATAGATACCTCACGAGATAGCAATCACTACAGACGTCTACCGAAAAAATAATGGATAACTTTTTCCCCAAACTAATATATTTCTTATAATTGAAAATTGATTTTTTATAATTGATTTTATTTTATAAGGAAAAATTTCTTATAATAGAAGATTAAGAATGTGGGAAATGTTGTCTTTGTGTAAAGATCCCATACTGAATCTATAAATATCATTGTTAGTTCTTTTAAGATTTTTGGTACCCAGAAAAAAATTAAAAGGGCACCATAATTTTTGTTTTTTAAATAGGGACATTTTCTCCTAAAAGATAGTCACTCCTATCAAGGGAAAAGAAAAACCACGACTAGGGAAATTTCTTTTTTAACTTTTCCCAATAACTTAATATTTTTTAATGAGCATAAATTAAATTATCCACAAACTAATGGTAAGAGGAAAAAATTCAAAACAAATGTGCATTTGAAAATACAATAAGGAGTATAAATTTACTTATTACTTGAGGAATAATGCAATTATTCACTATTTAAAAAATTTGTAAATTTACTAAGAAAATTAGCCAAAAATTTGTTTCCTCCGCTTTGGAACTTTTTATTACGAACTGGAGTTTTTTGTTGGAATTTAGACATGGATAACTTACAAAGAGCATAACCCATCCGGATAGCCTTGAGCTTTAGATACTTCAGTCGGCTTCAACAGATATGTAACATTTAATCAACAAATGAAATCTTCATTGTTATGCTTTTTCCAGCGTAACAATAACGATTTTATTTCTTGATCTTTATATAAGTGTATTCCATTTGGGTACGGCATAAAGCTTATGGATTTCGAAAATAAATTATGTGTATAAGTTAAGTAAAAAAATATTTTTCATTGTTCAGATTTTTTGATATTGTTACTTTGTATCTGAATGAATATGCGCTAAAAATTTCCTCGCGAGCATTGCTAATTCTAAATTTGTTATTACGACGGAGATAGAGGAAGACTGTTTGAATTAAATTATTTGTTTCGAATGATAACACCAGTCTTCTAACAATTTTGTGATTATTTTTCTCACTAAGTGATTCAAAAGTATATAGCAAAATTCTCTTTAAAGGTAAGGTGATTAGAAATTTTAATATTTAGAAAAACAATTTTTCTAATGGAAAAAAACTCTTTCGTGGAGTACATTGCATTTAATATTTTCATATTACTGAAACTTTTTACAATTTTTAAAAGAAAAGACATGTTTTTGTAAAAGCTATGGACAGTTTGTAGAAATTATTTTTCTTACCTAATGGCAGTCATATAAATAGAAATTCACAGTTTTATTAATTGGTAGGACATGTCACAAAGGTTGGTTCTAGGAATTGACTCTAATCTTAATTTTGAAGATTTTAAAATAAATTATTTTTCTTATTATTTACTCAGCTGTAGATGGTTTTTGAAAATTTTAATAAGTGTTTTTAAAAATGTGTAAAAATTATAAAAATGCATATTTTTTAATTTATGGAGAGTTATTGGTTAGAAAATACAATTTGAAAATTTTAACTGATATACTTTTTTCTTGAACTGATTGAATAAAAATTTGTTTGTCAGGGCTATTTTTGTCGTCATTTGCTTGTTGGTTGTGATTAAATGAAAATTCCTATGAACGATGCCTTTCAAGGGTGATATCTAAATAAAAGATTCATTACATTTTTCTGCCAAAATATTTCCCGGGGAGATTTTATAGAAGATTTAACTTAAATATAGCAAGCATTTTTTGAAGGAGCAACAAATATTGCAGTTACAAGAAACGTCTTCTCTTACAGCAGTCTGGGAAAATATATACGCGTGAGCAAAAGTAAACGTGAGCTGAAGTAATTCGTGTCCACAGTTGCACTGGTTTCATCACTATATTGCTTTAGAAATTGAAAATTATTGCTTTTAATATATTTTGAAAAAAAGAATTTTTCTTCAAAAGAAACCAATTCTTCTACCAAAACATAGGCTGAGATTCTCTTTCCTTGCAGTTTTAGATTCATCTCATTTGATTTCGCTGCCTCCTACTCTATCTAGTGGTCAGCGTACCTGACTATGGATGGGGAGGACCTGGGTTCGAATCCCGGCTCGGGCATAGAAATACTTCCTCTTAATTTCTTTTTCCTTTCCTGAGATGATGTATGATTGGGGCACTTCTCCTATAAACGGATTTGGGACGTGGGTAATGAATGCTACTCGCCTTCATGATTTAGTTCACAGGTGCCCATCGGGTAACTTTAAATAAGTAGTAATTTCTGGTCTTGTTGAGGCGAAGGGTTAATCACTCAGTGCCCGCCATTATTAAAAATTTTTTTTTTTTTATTTCGCTGTGATATCCACATAAAATAAATTTTTTTCAACCATTTGTCGTTCTCTATTTCAGGATGATTAATGCCTTTTTCATTTTGGAATGTATTTATTTCATTCAAACATAAAGCAAAACGTTTCAACACCTTACCATTGAAAATAGCCATCGCACTTTGTGAAGAAGGAATACTGAGTCTGCAATTCGTTCAAGAATTCATTAAACTGGAGATGTTAGAGTGCTTTTGACAGAATGTTGTTAACAATCTTGATTACCATATTTATGAACCGAACTATTTCGGCCGGAGATGTTTGAGCACAAAACGGTTCTTGGTGTATTATGCAATGAAACGTAAGAATTCCGTGGTTTATTTTGCTCTGAATAATCGTTGTTGCTATTTTATTTATTTTCTGTCTTACTTCTGGCTCCATTAGTTACTACTGTAAAACGATATTACTTAAACCGATCTTATTGTCCTCAAGGCATTTTTTTGCATGGCATTCGCTATATCTTCCCTTCTAGTTTGTTCCTTAGAGCGGTAATAATCCTAAAAGTTCTTCTTTGGGACCTTTGGAAGACCTGACAAAAAGGGCGACTTTTGCCGTGTTTTTTATGTCGCAAGACTCATCTATAGCAAGTGATGAGGCAGAAGAAAGCTGAATATCTACCACCTGCAAATGTGTCACACTTGAAGACAGTTTAGCTACTCTATCTCGTACATACTTTACAAATTTGAATTACCCTTAAGCTGTAGACCTTTGAACTGGTACCTTCTCGATATGATAAATCAACGAAATGCTACGTCCAGCACAGCAGGCGGATTTTGGTTTGGTATCGAACCCACAGCTCATTATCGAAATCGTTACCTTTACTCGCCAAATTGCTTATGGTTCTGTTCACTTTAACAGTTTCCTTGAACAAACTTAAAACTAACAAAATTTGCTAATTAAATTTAAAGCATTAAACTATGAAAGAAACGTTAGTTTTCTTTTATCCATTGGGTAAAATTATATTTAAGGGTGCCCCCTTGACAAACTTGGGGATTTTTGTTTGGCTATCGATTTTATTGGTGATTTTTGTTGCCACAGTAGAATCAATTGTTCTGTTGCCATCAGAATATGATAGGATTTTGCTCAGCTTGGCGATCAACCGCGACCACAACTTGGCGAGAATCAAGGGGCATCCTAAAATATAGGCTTACCATCCATTGTGAATATTACCCTATTGAGGCTGTCAAAAGTTAAAAATGCAGCAACACTCAGGTTTTATTTTAATATTACTGGATTTATTTGCTTTTAATTCGCTGTTGGCTCCCTATTATCTGTCGACAGTAAATATACTAAAATTAGCTAATCACGTCATAAATCTGAACTACCATTAAGTGACGAGGTCGACACCCAAGCTAGCATCTTCCTCTCCAAACCATGTCTAACCAATGGAAGGACATTGCCACTCCGACATGACTTAGTTTACGTAACCCAGTTGCCATTAGTGAACAAAACGTTCTTTGTTTTGGTTTGGTTGAGAGACACCCATTTCATCTTTGATCATTTTTCAAAAAGAGGCTCATGCACGAGATAATAACTAATGCTGCTGCAACAATACTGGAAGATTTAAACATGTAGGAATGATAAAAATATACACATGAAAAGGCTGATTTTTTATAGTTTGTTTTTGAAAATCTCCTGTGAAATACTTTCATTGTACAAACAGAAATTTAATAGCAAATTTGTAAAGAAATAAGGAAATTTGACACAGGTCAGAATTTACAGGAAATAATTTGGATTAAATTATGTAATGGTTATAATGATTCACAATCATGATTTCTTTTAAAAATGTGTCACTTAGAGCAAATTAAAATCGTCAGCACCTTATTAAGCGAGAAAGATGTACAATTGCAAAAAAACCTCTAAAAAACTATTGCAACAAAAAAAATTTATTTCATGGTCTACCTGCTAGCAATATTGCTATTATTTAATTACAAAAAAATGAAGTATAAAATAAACTTTTTTCGTTTCTATAAAGTCAATGAAGCGAAGCTCGAAATATGAAAAATAACCAAAAAGTCAGAGATAAAATAACATGAAACAATACGAATATTATAACGTGGGAAAATACAGAAAAATTTTGAAAACAAAGTGTGCATCATTTTTCTACCCAAAAATATACTGACTGCAGCATTAGCGTTATCAATGTTCTTTTGTTTAGAATTATATATACTATGTATATATAATTCTAAACAAATGTATTTATTGGGTTGTTCGGAAAGTTATTTTGTTTTATACGAAAATGAAAAACGTTTAGCGAAGAAATATTTTATTGAATTGTATATTTTCAATTCTAGTCCAATACCTTTTACCATCATTCTAGTCGTAGCATGATTTCATACTCGGAAAATGATTGGTTTTCACTAGCAAAAAAACTGATTCAGGTGGGAAAAACGAAACAACTTTCCGAACAACCCAATTTAATTATTGCTGCATTTTACTAGCATTCGATACAATTTCAGTTGGAAAAAGTGATAATTCAAATTAATATATACTATGTGTGTGTATTACTGTGAAAATTTTTCATGTAATATTAATGTCTTCATTAAATTTACGTCCAATGGCAGCTTTCAGTAACGGTATTTGTAAAGGTGTTTTCTATTGTATTACTAACTATAATAATTCATTCCCATTTACAAATATATTATCAATTAAAAGCTTAGATTATTTCTCTCTTCAATTAAAGAGGAAATTTGAAAAGAGTTGGAACTTAATTATTTTTCACTTATAGTTTGATTTATAAAACACTAAATATAAATATATAAATACTGAATTTTATTTAAAATTTACACCATTTTTGTCTGCAATTAATTTTTTTTTCTGAAAAAAGTTAAAGTACTGAAAAGAAATTAGAATTTAAAATTAAAAAGAAATTAAGTCTATAATATCGTGGCAATGAAAATTCCACATACACTACATAATATAAGTCTCAATATTTCCCAAAGGCATTCTTTTTGATACCATACAACTTAATCAAAAACCAATTTAATTATGTATAGAGTAGTTCAACTGTGGGAACTCTTGATATCATAGTGAATTGCTTAAAAAGTATGCTATAAGAGATTCTGAAATGCCTAGATTAATATACAGAAATCTATATACATATATATATATAATCCGTTTACCTGAATTTTTATCTGTGATTTATCAGAGAATGGCTAAACAAAATGAAATAGAACACACTTCAGAATATTAATTTTTAGAAAGTGTAAGATATTTCATTTCAAAATTCGAACTGCGACACTTATAATTTTTTTTAAAAAGGAATCGATGTTGATTCGAACTCACAGTAATGCAGACCATACCACTATGCAAATCATTTCGGACCATTGCTCGCTTTTTAGTAGATTTCATTCTTACCAATCTTGTAAAGTTTGATTTTTATAGATCTGAGGAAAAAATAAAAAGGTATCAGAAGTGCTATTCTTTCTAAATACTCTCTGTGTAATTTCTGAAAAATAAAGAAAGATTTTTTCTTTTTTGAGAAAAGAAGTTTTTTCTAATTTTAGTGACCTTGTTAGAAGTTTTTTCTCATATGTTAATGAAAAATACATCAAAGTCGTGACTTGTCGAGTTTCAAGGATTTCTTGAATAAATAACATTTTTAATCTATTTACAGTTCATTCAATTCGTTTTTAGGGAATGATTTCTTAATTCCTTCCCCAAACAAACTTTTAAACACAGCCAGGCAAATAGTATATATCCCTAAGGAACTTGGGGGAATTTTTTTTTCACGAGTTAGGTACATGTTTTATGATTAGGCTGGCAATATGGTGTACGCTGGTTCACTTTTCCAATTGAACCATAAGTTGGTATGGAGTCCGACTTCCTCACTACATACATGCCATAGGTACCTGTTTATAGGGTAGGCAACCATTCACACACAAAGAAAAGACAAAGACACGAAAGAATGTATATCCATGCTCGAACCGGGATTCGAACCTAGGATCCGCAGTCAGGTAAATTGACCACTAGACAGGGTAGGTCAATGTTGCGCTGATTAAATTTTTTTCAGTTTTTAAACTAAATTTCTATTAAATTTTATCTTAATCATTTTTAGGCAAAAACTTGATGTCAGGTACATTACGGACCAGCATATATTAGTCATATCTTAATTATTTAGAATTGCGTTTTTCAGAAACTTCATTAACTAATACAACTTAATGTTAGATACTTTTTATTTAGTGACGAGTAAAAAATGTAGAAATACGTCAATGTTAAAAATTCAATAGAAAAACTAGATTTCGCGGAATGCTAGCTCAGGTGTTGACTTCGTCACTTGAACATAAATGAAGTTTGTCAAGTTCAGGAATTTTACTGGATGAAAATAAACAGTAAGAAACATGCAGGAAACAAATTTAAGTTCGCACGTGCGGAGCCATCAAATAAATGACTCGATGCGCAGTAGCAACCAATAAAATAGCGTCAATTTAATGACTGGAATATTATGCACATCAATAAGTGGGGAACTTAAATTTATCGAGGTAGCACTATTTAGGGTGGTATGGCGTAGAGTGCAGAGAAGGTCGACAACTGAAGTGTCGACCTCCGACTTTGTCACTTGACCAAAGTTCAAACAGCACTGCAACAACCTAACTTGAACTCGCATGTGGGTGTTTTTAAATGAATCGTCTATTTTACATTTTCAACAACTTCAACGCTTGATACGGCGTCTTCTCCAAACTTTAACGCCACACTAGCGGAGTAACCCCCAAAATTTTACTGTTCACCTTTATCGGCCGGATCAATGGGGAATAAAGTTCGCTTCCTCACTAGGAAAATAATTTTTCTTATGTCTTAATCGTGATTAATCAGCTTCATGAAATTTTTGCTGATTAACTAGAGCGCCTATTACATTATAGTTGCCTTTATTCTATGGAAGCAAATCTCAGATTTAACATTACGTGAAGTCAGAACTAGAGTTGCGGCAATTCTCACTCATTGCTCAATGAATGTTCTGAATTTCCCTTAGGTTTGCTATAAGAAAATAATTGTTTTACTAGATGTAATAATAGATCGTCTTTCTGGCTGATATTTTTAAGGTTGTCATATTTTTACTAGGTGGATTCCAGATTTCGTAAAAAATTATTTGGGAATTTTGTCTGTAGTCAAATTTTATTTAATTCAGTATGAAAATCCGCCATCTTGCGATTATTTTCAATCAATTTTATCATTTGAATCATCATTTTTAAAATGATGGAAACCAATCGTTTGCTATCTGAAATAAAATCTCTAATTTCTGCCTTTACACATTATTGTTCACAAGACTTCCGTCTGGATATTGATGAATAACTTACTTACGAGCCTTGTGTCTAGCGGAGACTTAAAAAATATAATGAAAAGTATATAACTGCTATTTTTATTGTTAATAAGAGCATTTTTAAAAGTTCAACCATTTATGTTTAACTATTAAACAGTACTTTAGATATTTTAATCTATATGCATTTGAAACAAATCGCAACTTCTTGAAGGGGCTAAAAAATTAAGTTTTATGTGCACACCATTAGATGGAAATTCAGAATAACTAGTCAATATTTTAATCATTTATAATTAAATACAAACATGGTTTTGAAGTAATTCGAGTTAAAAGCATCTATCACAAAACTAAAAATATCAGCAAAATCCAAAAGCAGTACATAGTTTTATTAAAACACAGTATAAGTGTTGATATTTTCGTCATTCTATTCGGTTAAACGTTTTTAAATTTTGGCTAAAACTAAATTATTTTTATTACAGAAAAATATATCCTATTAAGTATAATATCTGCATAAATATTCTGAAATATTTTTTTAATTATTTTTATAATTTATTTTTTTCAAAAATTATTTATCTATATGCATTTGTTGTTTTTAGGGTTGTTCTTGTTTTGAAATTAATATGCCTATTCTAAATCTAAATTTGCTGTTTTAAAATTGAAAAGTCTACAATTGTTCGTTACTACTGAATTATGACAACAGAAATAGAAATAATTACATGAATTGGTTGTTCATTTTTGTTTGGTGAAAAGAAAGCAAAACTTGTTCAGTTTTTAAAACCATTGCCGATGGATGTTGCTGGTGCATGCACAAAAAGTTGCTAACTTTCGACTACTCATAGCGTCAATAATTTTTATTTGGCATGAAAAAATGGGGAAAAAATAGTGTTTAAAAATAAACTGCGTAGTTGTAAGAAAAATTTGAAATATCATTGGACATCGATTAGATTTTCCTACTCATAAAATGGATACTTTTCACTAACAAAAATCTGATTCAAGGAGGAGGGAAACGAAATGGCTTTCCGAAAAACCCAATATTTTTTAGACTATTACTTTGAAGCAGCGAAAATTATCTGAGAATAAAATATATAATGAATTGATAATCGCAGATAAATGCAATAATTAAACACATGCAAGTACTAAGATCAACCATAAACATTTAAAGAAAAAAGTTTAAATAGATGGCGCTGTCGCTGATTTTTTTGTAGGATTTCATACATTTTAGGTTTTCATTTGACGGAATAACCCATATTTGGATGGAATTGCCCACAAGTTACTTTAGGTTTCTCGAAAACATAATTGATAGAAAACAATATAGATAAATTTAATACTGTGTACATTTTGTGCTTTGTTAATAATATATGATCTTATTTACTTTTTCATTTTTAGATTTTATTTGAATGAATTAGTGTTTATATCAGCTAATAAATGTGAAAAGAAATCAAAGCACCAAAAATAATAATAATAAACTTGCTCCCACTGAAATTTCAAATTAGAATACTTTTGCTTTTTTAGTGATTAGAGTAAATTTCTGGTTGTCAGCGCTAAATAAATTCTAATAAAATCAGATTTTGTGAAATATTAATATAAAGCATTTTGAGACTAGAAATAATAGAATAATATGATAAGAGAGTTAAAAGTCATATTAATCTAAAATTATAGTTGTTCATTCATCAATAAAAAGATTTCATTTGAATTTAAAATTGGTAAATTTAAATTCTGTCCTGCAGAATAGATGAAAGCACCGATATTAATAACGTTGATTATTTTTTAGACATTGAAGAGATTTTTGTATTAACATAATCGGGGAGTTTCTTGGACTCTAGAATCAAAATATTCTCAGGAACAATTTTGTCAGCCTAACTTGCGTGGCCCATCAAGACGTCTTGGGTAAATCTTAATTATTTCATGTTGTTTTATACCAGCTAGGCTGGCATTATGGGGTGAGCTGCTCTACTTTTCCAACTGAACTTATTTAATGTGGAGTTTGACTTTCTCAGTACACACATG
>JAPDSC010156916.1:0-10051 GCA_026290005.1 Latrodectus geometricus | reverse complement strand
CACATTTTATTTAATGTTCGTTATTTTAACTTTTGCCTGATACATTGCTAAGATATATTGAAAACACTCTTTTCAACATCATGAAAATACCGCTACAATTTTTTTGTGTTAAATAGAAACATCCATTGTAACAGCAATTCAATTACATCAATTATTCTATCTTGATAGAAAAACCTTTGAAAAGTTGAGTTCATATGAACACATGTAATTTTATAAAAAAATTAGTTCAGGTATGTTAATGCAATAAATTTCTTTAACTGTGAAGTATTTGATAAAGATGTAAAGTAACTAACAGCTTAAATTCACATTTTTTGAAATTAACAAAGAAAAACTAGAAATTGTATTACAGGTGAACAATGAGATTTAAATTATGTCTTTCTATAAGACGACAATAAAATTTTCTGGCTTAACTTCATTTCAAATACTCTCTATAATAAATTGTACTACATTTATAAATACTGATAAATTTATATAATCGTTTCTGAATTTTGGATCTAATGCAAAAAATATAAATCAAACATTTATTATCCAAAGGTAAGTTTTCCATCAAAAGTTTAGTTGCTTCCTCAAAAACTAAATAAAACGATTTGTATATTAATTTTATGTGAATAATTGATTTTTTCTTAAACTCACAGCATTTTATGAACAGAATTACTAACATGTATACGTTTGGATAATTTATTCTTTGAACTTTAAAAGTGACATTCCTTAAATCAAATAAACAAAAACACAATTGCAAGAATTCGAGTTTGTGGGAAGAAAGGAATAAAAAATTTTGATTTTGTTAATCTTGTCTAAAGAATAAAATTTTCCCAACTTGAGCAATTTCACTATTTCTTTTTTTAAAATATATCTATGTAGAAATACATTTATTCTTTTCTATATTTAACATTTATACTTGTTACTTTGAATTTGTGATTCATAATTTTGAATACGATTGATAAATGAACAGAACTGGAGACTTTTCATGACTGTTGTACACCGTATTAATGTTAGTCTGTGTCATAAGACGTACGTAGATAGTAATTCAAATGGCATTTTGTAGTATTGTTTCATTTGATGAAAGGTCTGGTAGGCGTCAATAAAACAACGATTTGTTTTATTGGCTCACAAAATCCTTGGAATCATAAATTAATTTAGGAAATAAGGACAATCGCAGTATAACCAGTAATTTACACCAGACAATCTTCTCACAGATGGAAAATGAAACATACAACTTTATTAACTTTTTTGCTATTTCAATTATTTTTGGGGAATATTATTTACATGTAAGCAACTTTAATTTATTATAAAAGTATATAAACTAGCTTAACACCAAGCTACATAAATTTAGACCATCAAAGCTGCAGATTGAAGTTTCAACTAAGATTATAAAGCTAACATAAATGCGTTCAATTAACATAATGGTCATTGGTGATTGGTGTGATAATCATTATCATCTGATTGTGAAAGTTTAGCTTTCCCCAATCAAGTTACTAAGACTTCAAAACAAATAGAGAAGAAAAGGGAATGTTATGTGAAAAAACTAATATTTATAAACTGATATAAATCAAAAATCTAATTAAGAAATGTTTTCATTCTAAAATATCAAGACTGCAATAATGTTTATGAAACTATCTCGTGTATTTTCTTCAAAATTTATTATGATTTAAATCTGAAAATATGTATAACAGTAAATATTTTCTAACAATAAAACAATAATATCCTGGCTAATTTTTTTCTCGAATATACTAGAAAGAAAATACTTTTTTCTAAAAATAATTTTTAAAATTTAAAACGCAGAATGCATTAGATATAAAAATTTTAAAAATGTTTTAATGATTATTGAAGAAAAGGAATAACATAATGAAGCAGAGATTTTTAATTCTTATGTATGAATAAACTATGGTATGTTTAAAGTATGTAGGTAATGGTGTTAAAGTAATCTTTAATGCTTAAAGTAATTAAGTACTACTAGTGTTAAAAGATTCTGTATAAACTATGATTTACAGTTTCAATAATTAGACATGGGTAATCTCTGCTTTATTTATGTTTAAGTATTAAAAGACTCCGTCTCAGTTTAATATTGTCAGATTTTTAATATTTATATTAGATATACATAATATTTAGTTATTGATAAATAAATTTAATTTTAAATTAAATCTCAGAATTATACGTAATATTACACTAATTTATATTCGATTTTATAGAAAAAATATGTTTATATTCATCCCTATAAAATGCAGGCATTCATCAAACATTTTTCTCTTTATGTAATATTTTAATAGTTATATAATTCAGTTATTCAAGTTTTAATGTAAGCGTTATATATTAAATTACAAACTAAACATGGTAGCAACTATAAATAATAATTTTATAAGCATCCTAACAAACTATAACTATTAATTAATAAAAAATTGTTATATATTGCACTGTCATAATTCTGAAAAATGTTAAAAATAAAAAGAAAGTTATAAAATTTGTATTTATCATTTCAAAGCATTTTATTCCCAAATTATAAATTTACAACTTTTTATTTTGATTATAAAACAGAAAGTGTCAGATAAATTTATTTTTTGCTTGTAATTTAAATGTATTCACTTACTTCCACAGAAGAAATATTAATTTTAAGAATTAATTTAACAATTATATATGAATATTTGATGGAATACTTTTTATCTAAACAATGAAATATCTGAATTTAATGACTAAGAAGATATTCAAAATTATTCATTTATAAAATTTTATTATTATATGCAGCAACAGTTTATTAAACTTTTTGATTTTTATGAATGAAATGAGAAAGATGACAAACAACATGATTATTAATTTTATAATTAAAACAAGTACTTTTTGAAATTCACTTTTTATTAATATTTTTAAAAATTAACAAAAATATAATTTCCTTACTCTATTAAAGTTAAAATAAAGGTAAATATTTATCAAAAGTGCTATAAAAATTAATTTAGTTTTTCAAAGAATAGACCAAAAAACAAACATATGTTTAATTCACTATATTTTGCTTACTTTAAAAATGAGAGCAGAAAAATATCTACAATTAAATTTTCAAATAATAAATACAATATTCTAAAATCTTTTCATAAAAATCAAAATATATTTTTTGTTCCCTTTTAAGAAATTAACTATTATCAATTAAGATGTTATTATTTAAAGTACTTTATTTGTTACTTATCGTCTGACTCGATACGATATATCTATCTTACAAAACTGTTTTGAATCCAGTCGTATCAATAAGAGAAAAATTTGGTTCGAAAACGTTTCCTCCTAACAATTTAAATCAATAAAATATTGCTTTGAGCCATACTTGGATAGCTTTTTGTTTCACTCCAGAGAAATAACTTGCGCGTAAAGATTTACCCTATTTCTTCGCAAATTCTTTTCGGAACATTTCCTAATGGAACTAATAATTCAGAAATAAAAATGCATTATAGTACATTTAACATTATTGTCCTAAATATTTCATTTATTGGAATTCATGAATTTTTACATGAAATAGACATAAACCAATAGTTTTCTTGATATAAAAGTACAATAATTCAATCAGAATATGTTTATGGGATTTAGAATGAAAATATTTACAAATTATATTCATAAATAGGCAAATATATTTTGCTCAATTGAATCTATGGCATTTCATTATAATGCATAAATTTATGAGATTATACTTTAGTTAAGTCTACATACAATTATTTCAAGAAGTATTATTTTATTATTTACAATACACACACACATGAGTGCGTGTGGTTCGTTACTTAGATGACATTTACTTTACTGCGGTTAAAATAACTCAGATGTCATCTGACGTACCGTGATCAAACAGTAACTTGTTTTTTGACATACCAGATTTATAACGCAATACTTTTCGTATGAATTAGGTAAGTTGTTGTCCAGCAGTAGTGAATCTATCAATCGAACATGTATAAATTTTTTGAGAATCATTTCAATGATTTATGGGTATATAAATTAGTTTCTCTTAAATATATAGTTCGTAACAAATATTGTCATAGAAATTTTGAATCTTTTCTCTATCAATAGAAAGATTTTTCAATTTACTTTAACGATAAAATATAATATTGCTGGATGCATAGTACACTGTAGTATCAGTTCTATGTATATGTCATGGTTTTCACTCTAGTAGTTTTAAAAAAATATCTTTTGTTTATAATATATTCTGCATATCTGCTTTTAAAGAAACTTTATTAATTCTAGTTTTTGCACAAATTTATTCTTTCTGCTATATAAATAGTGTTTATGTTTATAAAAAGAAAAATTGTCAAGCCTTCTAAATAAAATGAAGTAAGTCAATAAATAATAATATTTAATTATTAATTTATTGTTTCATTTATAAATATTTTGTTTTATTTCATTCATTCATATTTATTTTTCAGAAATCATCACTAAAGTGAATAATTTTTAACTTTCACTCATTGATTTAAATTAAATTAAAGATTAAAGTGAAACAATTCATTATAAATATTTTGAACGTAAATTTTAAAATTTATTCATCTTAAACTAGCGTTGAAAAAGTGTTTGTACGTTTAAATTTTTAGGGTAACTTTTTTTTATATATAATGCTCATGTGTAGTGTCATGTAAGATAACAAACCTGATATATGAATTTAGCTTATATTAAACATTACAATAATTATTTTTTTATTGATGGTTAGTAATTTTTAAAAAGAAAAATTTGTGCATCATCATAATGGAAAAGTTTTTTGCATCATAATCATGTTATCCCACGTTATAAGAAAACAGATACTAATTTTAATAAAATATTAAGACATTCTACGAAACTTAACATTATATATCTTTTTTACTCAAATTAACTCCCAAGTTATATAAAGTAAATATTTAATCTTTTTTGTATATTTTTCTCACATAACCGATTGTTTATTTATTTGTTGTGAAAGAAAATCAACAATAAAAGAATTGCACATTCTAATATATATTCTTCAGTTTATAATTACGTAGAAAAGTAAAATTATTAATTGTAACTCTTAATGTAAGGAATATAGGAGTCATATATTAAAAAATAAATAAATGGGTAAAATATGGAATCGTGTATTGATATTCCATGTAATATTAATTTATTAAAAATTTAAAACTTTAGTTATTTCTCTGACTGTGGATAAAAAATCATCCTTTATTAAGAAAGTATTCGTATAACATTTTGAAAATTTTAACCTAAAACATTATCATTATACTGAAACAAAACCAATTGAACTTATATTTATATAGCTAAAGACTTCGGTCATAATGAACCACTTTATGTCTGTTGAAGCCGTTTGAAATTATAAAAAAGGATCTACAAATTTTTCCCCGAATTCGCTTTTAACATAGTTACGAAGAATTTAAATTTCGTTTCTTTGAACAAATCGGAAGGGCGTTGGTTATTTTCCACTGAAAAACCACACAATCGACTGATCTATTTTTAAGCTACTACGGATCTAATTAATATTAATCACTAGGTAGAAGTGTTTTAAACAACGACTGTAAGATACATTGTTTTTGTTTTTGCACCCTCTCACGTGGTCTCAAGTTGTCATCGTAGATGAATCCTATTTTTTTATGCTTTTCGTCTTCTTCTCCTACTCCCGCTGTCTAAGCAGGGGCGTCGGCACTTTTGGGAGACCAAAATAGAAAAGTGAGCGTTGCAAGCTAGAAAGTGGGACATTTTTCTTGTAACTTCCGTTCGGAGGTCATGCAGAAAAATATGAGAAAGAGCGGGAATATAAAAATTTATGGCCAGAAAGCCCGTTTTCAACAGAAAGAAGAGGAAAGACCATCATCTTTTGCTGTGGAGTCTCCTTAAACACACGGAGGTATTTGCGTCGTCGTAAACGAGAATAGCGTGGATGAGCAACCAGTCACGCGATGGTTCGGCGAAACTGACGTCTCTTGAGTAGATACTGTGACCAGACTGTTCAACGCACAGTGTTCATGAACATAAAAATATCTTTTTCGCGAATCAGTTAGATCAATTCATCTTTAAAAGAGCCAGCTTTTTTTCATTTTGCTTTTAATAAACTATCCAGGATACCTTCCAGATACATCTTTTAGAAAAATTAAAGTTAAATTTCTTCCTACCACTACAGTTTCAAATTGAGTACATTAAAATAATTTTTATGAATAAAAAAAATGCAATCACTGCATGAATTTTTCTTTTTATTTACAATCTCAATTTTTTTTAAATTTTCTGACTACTGAATACATTATATAAAATATGAATGTAATAAAAACTTAAAAAATGAATATATTTGTATTTCTTGATATTTTTTCTGATACGTGATTATTAAAGTCTAAAAATATAACCCAAGCGTGATTTATTCTCAAAAACTTATAGAAATTGATACATCTATATAAATAAAAGTCGTAGTTAAGAAAGCCCAAAACTTGCAAAAATTATTTTGATGAAATAAATTCTTTACGGTGTATAATATTCAGATAGAGCAGTCATTTTAATTTATTATTTACTTTATAATAGTATTAGAGATTAAAAACCATCAAATATAAATTTCTTAATTTTGGGGGAATGTTTCAAATTAGAGTTTTTTTGTTTAAACAAGGATCCTTAATTTTTATATAATTAAATAGATATTTCTATAATCTTGAAAATTTTATTGCAATTTTTTTTCTCCAAAGATTATACTTATAATATATTTAAACTTTACTCGCAGCATAAAAAATATAGACAATACATAGCATGAAAAAATATATTTCGAAAAGTCTGTATAAGAATGTATAATATAACACAAATCGTTTTTAAAAAAATTTAAAATCATTTTAAACTGTCCGTTTTACTTAGTGTTACGGGCATATATGCTATTAAAAAGAAATTTAAATTGAAAAGGTATTTATTTCAACTTGTAAAGTACCTTATATTTATAACTTATTATATCGTAAATTTGAAAAGTCGCTGAAGTACTTAATTGTCCACACATAATTTCATCGTAGTTTTTTTTTAACACAAAGATACACTGACTATGAAACTTTATTATCAAATCAGAGTTCTTTTCTAACAAATGCAACCTTGGACTCATCTGACCAAAACACCAGTCATTTTGAAATGGCAATTTCTAGGGAAGATTCTACGTGACCCGCGTTAACAAAGATAAGTATAAAATATACCTAGATCCCTTGGCAACGTATACTGACGGAGCGGAAAGTCACACTGTGCCAGAACTCTACTAAACTCCATTACGTGACCGTCAACCGAAAAAGATCTATTTTGTCATTAAATTAATAGCTACAAAACGGAAACTCATAAAAAAAATCTTGTACATTATCTAATGGTTTCTTCTACTATTTTCATTTTAGGGGGAAAACTGTAGCGTGCTACCTAGGAATATAGCTGTTCAGACAATAGACTCGTGTTTAGAATTTCAAAGAAAATAGTTAACACTTCATTATTTTTTTATGTTTTTTCCACAAAGAATAATTTTATTTTACACTTTCAATATGTGTATTAGTATCTATTTTTATCATAAAAACTAAATGACTCATACGGTGTAAGTTTATCGTATTCTATTGCGTCAGAAATTTGCAAATGATTTTGGAAAATCTTTTTACTAATACAGTTTTGATTTAAAGAAAGTACATGAGACATTATGTAAAATAGGTGGTTCATATTCAATAGAATATCAATCAAAGCACTCCTGAAATTTATACTTGTTAAATTTAATTTCAATTCGAAAAGGAAAAATTATTCAGAAAATTTCATGTATATAACATTTTAACAACAAGATTAAGGGACCGAAAATAATACATTTTTGTATTGTTCCTGAGGAAAAATGGTGTGTTCTCTTCACCTCAGGAAAATGTCCTAATTCCTGAGGGAAAATGGTGTGATATTTTATCATGATATTTTATCAAAATAACATTTTCAAGCAAATTATTTGATACATTAATTAAACAATTCAGCTAAAGACACTATTTATTTTGAGCCTATACATGAGGAATTTGATTTACAGTTCTAATGATACTACTATGTGAACTTATACTCACACTCTATAAATTTATTTTTTCTGCAGACAAATTTCAATAATATTTATTGTACAAAAGATTCAAAATTTGAATGAGTAAATGGCTTATGATAAATTTACTTCATGCACTAATGTAAATGAACTTTAGAGAGTTCTCTATTATAAAAATAGTTCCGTTTTCCCGTTGATATTTACAAATTATTTAACTTGACGCTTTTGGGTCTTTTTCATACCCATTTAAAGTTTTCATTTCATGATCTATTCTTAACTTCCTCCTCATATACGAAATAATGTCTAGTAATCCAATAATAAAATCAAAAATTCTTTTCAAGCCCACTTTTTTTCATTTTTTAAAATCATCAATCCCAATGCATCAAACGTCCATCAAATATTTTTTTTTATTAAAACCATTATTCTATGCTTCTTCCTTCAATTTTTATCGTTACCAATACATTAAAGAAGCAAACTCACTTCTTATTTGTGTGGTTATTTGTAACTGACGAGCTTCGTTGAGTTTGAGTTGGTTCTTGGTATTACATTAAATTCTGTTTTATTATGAAGGCAAATCTGAATGTATTTTTTTTTTTAGAAAAGTTTGAATAATTTAAAATACCTTCCTCAAAAAAAAAAAAAAAAAAAAAAAAAAAAAAAAAAAAAAAAAACCCCAGATCATTTTTTAGATAAAGTATGGTCAAAATATAATATTCGCACAATTTTATTAAACTTATTATTTCTTAAATTACATTGATTTGCGAATACATGAAACTCTCACAACTTTTTTTTGCTTAATGAGTTATTTAAATTTATAAACTATTATTACAGAAGATGCTATCTTAACAGCATTTATATTTTTTTTCCGGAATTATGATCGTTTTTAATAAAAATAAATAACATTGTAAAGAAATATAAATAGCAATAATAGCATATGTGTTAAGCATTTCTGTTTTTATAAAATTATATGTATAAAAAAATTCTTGTGTATCATATTTTAAAATAAAAGATTAAACGAAGTGCATAGTTATAAATTATTCAAACAACTTCAATTCTAAATATTATAAAGTAAAATTTCATACCTTGCCTTTTTTTCCCAAATAAAATTTAATTATTGAAATTTCACAATTTTTCTTTTGATTTAGAATTTACACATATTTATGAGACAGAAATTTGTGTTATTATAATTTATAACAACAATAGTACAACATATGAGTTTCATTGGATATGGAATAGAGAATAGTCTAACAATGAAAAGCTATTTTAAGACATTTAAATTTCATGGAGTACAGCTTTTCGGTAATTTTCGCAGATAGTGAGCTGTAGTATTCAATTGTCACATAGGAGTTAATCAAGGAAATTTTTAAGCACCCACTCTAACAGATGTGCATACAGGAAGCAAAAAAGTAACTCTTATCTTTTTGTTCAACAGGGGCCATGATGAATTCTTTGAGCTTCTTTCAAAGAGCTTAATCCCATAATATAGGTTTAGGTAAGTCTCAAGTGTTTTTAATTTAAAATGTTTCATTCAAGCACTTCTTAAACTGACTTAGTGTGATTTGAATTTGGTATCTACTTGTTACTCGGCCTGAAAAATTCGCTCAAAATATTGTTATACATTGAAAAAATATATAGTTAAGAAATTTTTAACGTGTGTAATTTAAATATTCAATATACTTAAATATTTAAATACATTTAAGTTAAAAATTAATAATATACATTTAAAAATCATGCTTTATTTGTATTATTTAACAAAAAATAAATAAAAATATGAAAAACAGCTGTATTTGATACTGATTAAAGAAAATGGAATTCTTTCTCATTATTTCAAAAATATGATTCACTTCCTTAGAACATTCTTTAAAACATTATAACAAGCACAAATTACATCTCTACATGAGTCTGCACCATAGCTCTCACACAAATATTAGAATTCGTAGATAGGAAATTCTTTTCTATGTTCTTTTTTCATTTAACAGAATTGCACATAACTGATTTTAATTCATCAACTTTGATGGTAACACTTCTTAAGTAACTATAAAATACTTAAGTTAATTAAAGCATTATCAATGTTTTTTT
>JAPDSC010156915.1:0-14533 GCA_026290005.1 Latrodectus geometricus | reverse complement strand
ATATATATATATATATATATATATATATATATATATAAACTCTACTTAAACAAATATTGTAATTGGTACATGAATTTAATTAATCATTTAATTTGAAAATTCTAATCTTTTTGGAGATCTTTAAAATAAATTTAATCACACTAAAATAATTCACTTAGTTTTTTTTTTTATATTCTATCGATGTACCTAGTATTTAATAAATTAAATTGTAAGAAATAAGATTTAATACTACTGGATGTGTTATTCTTGAAAGTAATTTTTTTTTCGAACAGAAAATATTTTATAATTATTGTTAGAATTATGTACATAACTATTTTATAATTAACTTGTACAGTAACTATTTTTTATAATTCCTTATTATATTTTTATTTAAAGGGAAGACAAGTGCAACAATATAAAAAATAGATATATGACAAGTTTTTTTTAAATGTGATTAGTGGAATTAGAGTTTTTATTTTTAAATGTCATTGTTTTGAAATTTAATTATTGTCGTTTAAAATTGTCTTAAGAGTATCCGTAACCGTAATTAATATGACAATATTTTATTTTCAGTTGTTAATAATTTTATATGCCTCTATATAATCATTCTTTAACAATTCTTTAAAACAAGAATTTTTTTTGTTACAATAAATAGGTATGTACATTTTTAAATAAAGGACTATATATCTCTTTAGAAAACCTAATTCCTTCATTAACTTATAAAACTTGACGATTTGTGACAGCAGTGGACGATGTAGTAGCTGAATTTAGTATAATAGTATGGACGATAGAATCCAGTATTCATATTCCAGATAATAACATTTTTTACCACAAAATGTCAATTTAAAAAATCAAACTTTGTAATATAACAGCTGTGATAATAAGGAATTTGTTAAATAACTGACAGCTTTTTTTATTCTAACTATTAGATTGATGGAGACTGCGGAGACTCGGTTGGTCAGGGCGTTCGCTCTCTTTGTTGGTAGGTAATGGATTCGAATCTCGACCCATCCGAAGATCCGTCGTATTAACCAATGGTGCCTGGGCCACATAAAATAAGTCGTCGTCACAATGTCCTCCATGTGAAATGATACCGCTGGAGGTCTTCCGCTTGGCGTCTAAATACGCAAACCCGGCCACTATTGGGACAACGATGGCACACCCACTAGTTGCCTTAATATGTAAGCTGCCTTCTCTTCCGCCTGTAATAGTGCTAAATAGAGGGAATATCCTAAATAGCCGGGTATTAGAAATAAAAAGAATATTAGATTGATGGAATGCTTGTATATTTGGTAGATTTTATCATATTTTTATAAAAACGTTTAAGTTTAATATAAAAAAAAGATAATTTCTTTTGCATAAATAATGCAGGTTTTGAGGGACTAGCTAAGTGTTAAATGAAAATCAGTAAAACAGTTTGACAAATTTTTTTACTCAATTCTGAAATCTCCTTTTTTTAGATGCACTAGATTTTGCATAACGATTACCATGACAAACTAGCAGAATTGTAAATAAATCTAACAAACAACAACAGGATTATTGATTTTGTGGAAAATGTTAGTAAGAAAATTATAGATATTAAATACCATTAATGGAAATGTGTACTAAAATTTGCAATATCAAACTCCACGCAGAAGGACAATAAATTATGATTTTCCTAAGAAATATCTTTTTTGTTTATAAAAATGTTTATTTTACTTCTTTTCGAACGAAAAGAATTAATACCTTATTATCTGCTTAAATCCTACAAGCTCCTTAGGTATTTCTCCGCTTACTGCAATAAAACACCAGGTGTCTATGTTCTCAAAGAGAATAGAGTTGTTTCGATTAGTGATTTCTAAAGCGAGATTCTACCGCGGTCCATCTAGAATTGCAATTTCATGACAGTATCTTATCCTGTAATGCTACTGTCACTCCTAGATGTAAGCTTGCTTGCCCCCTCTCCTATTTACTGGTATTCAGCAGAGAGGTATATGCATCTGTGCATTATTTTGTGGTAGTGTCTTCCTCTAATGACTATTATAAAACAATTTAATGCTGTTGTATCTTTAACCGAATTTTTTTTAATGATACTTTTATTATTTTACTATCAGAGCTTAGAGATACCCTTGTCATTGTAATAATTAATACTATCATTTGAATTATTTACACTGAATCCTCCAACAAATATATACATTTGTTGGATGTACTCCAACATGTGTACATATTTTGTTGTATATTATTTATTTATCCAACAAATGTGTGCATTGCTATTATATATACTAATTTTGAAGTCAAGCAAAATATTTATCCTTATTTTTTTAGGTTTATAGCTCCTGATGTAGAAGCTAAATGTGTGGTTCGCGCTTTACTCTACAATTCAATAATTCGTGGATTTTAACTACCATCTTTGGTTATAGATGTTTATAGTGATTCACAAGTGGCTTTAACCCTTCTTTGCATAATGGTGGAAATTTCCATCATAACCTATAATGCCCAAAAATTATATAAAAGAACAAGTTCACTTTAAGTTGATCGTGTTTGGATACCTTTTTAATGTCCATTGCATAAAAAGAAACATAGCTGTCAAAAATAAACAAGTGTCATTATCAGTGAAACGAGCTTAAAGTTGTCTCATTCCGCTGTTTGTTGTAGTTGCAATAAACGTATGATTTCGTTTATAATTTTGTTTTATTATATTAGAGTTTCTATTGCTAAAAAATTGAAAATGAGTGGAAGAAAGGTTTGTAACACGTGTTTCTGTTATTTTCCTCTTTTATTTCTATTTAGTACTAAGCTAATGATCTAACTTTGGATGATGATGGAAATTTTTAGCATATTGTTTTTTGCTAAATTTATACTATAAATATATACTAAGATTTTTTTAAACCATTTTTCCTTTAATTTTGAACATGAATTATATCAACTTGATTAATTTCACCAATAAAGAAAAAATCATGCAAAGAAGGGTTAAATTGTAGACCATGCTTAATTTAACCCTCTATACAAAAAGTTATGTTATAGTAGAATGACAAAATCAACTACCATTCAATTAAATTGGCATGTTCTTTGAGGTTCAATGGCTTTTTTTTGCACATGAGGGCTAATTAGACCAAAAAGCTAATTAAGAAAAACTATGTTTGCTATCAGAGCATGATTAGCCTCATTTTATAATAAAAATATATACGTACATTATAAATGCATTTCATATATAAAATGTAGAATAAAAATTCTACATGTTAGATAATCTAATATGTAGTATAAAGGCTAAGAGTTAAGAAATTATTAATGTTAGAAGTTTATATATAATTAGCGAATCGTTTTCAAAGTTTTGCATTATTAGTTAGTATTTTTATTTTCAAAAATTATTCACCGATAAAGTAATGATGCTTTCTAACTCTCTCAGAGAAACCTGTTTAAAAAATTAATTTTCACATCGCCTAATTTCTAAAATAGCTTTAATTTTTCATTCTATGTGGTGCAGCACTTTTAAACTATTTCTAAAATTAATTTGCTCTGAAAGAATTCTCACACTGTAAGTTTTTTTTTTTTTTGTTCCAAATTGTGTTCGCTCATCAGTATTCTCTAAGTGTCTTCATGGCGTGGAAGAACAACTAATTAACTTTCAGAATTTACCTTCAAGTTAGAAACCTGAAATATTAAAGAGAGTCCTCGATGAACAGCACTTGGAAGAAGAAAAAAAAAGTATTTTGAGCTTTCGAAATAGGAATGAAGTTTTATTGTTTTGAGAAAAATGTAAATTTTTTACCTGTTTTTTTTATGGTATCTCAAAGGACTTATGCTACCTGTCGTCGAGATACAATTTGAGTTGTATCATATGCACATTACTTATGCTAATAATTTTACTCACAACTGATGTGCACACCTGAGTTTGTTCCAAATCGCCCGGGAATCGCTTCTGGAAAAAAGATTTTTCTGACGATATAGAAAATGTCGCAAGTGAAATCGTAAGGGTTTCCTTTCCACTTTAATTCTCTGTTGATAATTGTATTTTTCGAAACATCAAAAAATATGATTTTTTGGAATATTTATCTTTATTTATTTACTTGTTTTCTTTCATTGTTTTAAAAACTTCTATTTTTCTTATTTAGAATTTTCAAAAAAATATTTTACGATGAATTTCAGAAATTTTTTTATTTTTATTTTTATTTTTTATATAGAGAAAATACGCTTTAAAATATTTTTAAAGTTTATTACTCTATTATTTCATTTTGTTGCCTAAAAAGAAAGAGGGGGAAAAAAAAGGAACTAGAGGCATTTGATTCTTTTCGTTAATTTAAGTTTAAACAAAAGCAATATAAACATCATGCTTCTTTCTTATAATAAATGTTCTTTAAAACGGTTTCTTTTAATTTCTGCAGATTTTCATTTGTATAAGCATTAATTACTTCTGTTCAAAAATACACCCTTAAAAGAAAAATGACGTTTCTCAAGCTCTGAAAGTAAAACAAGAGCTTTTTAAATTACCATCACCCACCCCTTGAAAGGGCTTGTGCTCCCATAATTTTGCACTTTTTCGTTTGTTAAGTACCACACAAAAATCTTCAAATTATAGAGGTAATTTATTCAACTATAGCCACATTTAAAAAAATTTACTTTTTAACGTTATTTATAGCAACCCTATGACAAATGGATATTTAAAAGCGGTTTAGGCTAATTTTTAGAGAAGCTAATTGTGTTTTTTAAACACTGAGATTTATTACACTAAATAGTCCTATACAATTTGGTATACAGAAATAAGTTTCAAAATTTTCCAAAATAAAAATTCATGATTGATAACGATGTTGAAATGATTATCTAATTAGGTTATGTACGAGTGATTCATCACCAACATTTAGGTTTGGCCATAATTGCGCCAACTTTTAAATTTAGAGGTTTTTTTTCTCTTACCTAGCTAACGGAGAAGTACCCGTAGATAATGTTATATGATAGAAATAATTTAAGATTTATTTTTACACTTATAAAGTACTAGTTATCCTATTATAATATTCAAAATATCATGCCTATCTGAATTATACATTATTGAATTTTAAAACATTTTCGCTGCTACGTGATTTTTGATACTTTAAATGAAATACTGGATATAATCGTTCTATGAAGAAAATATATTAAAATCTCAATGCTTATTTATTTCTAAAAGAAATGTTTCAGTAAATATGTAAGTTCCTAAAATGCAATGTGGAACATATATCAAATATAATTCATTCAGACAAATTCCCTACACGAATTAAAAATGATTATTTGTTTAGAATTTTTTCTGATTTGACCTATATTGTTGCTATATTCCTTTATTAAATAATTTATTTCCAAATTTTGTGCATGTAAGAGTGGTTAATTAAGTGTAAGCTCGTATTATGTAAGAATGTAAATACATATTTATGCTTGTTTGAATGACATTTAAAAAATAAATTAGAAAAAGCTTAGATATTTTAAATATTAATTCGAGTTCATGTATACACGTTTTGTTAATTAAAAAAATTAATTTTTGAATATGCTGTTCTACAAACTGATGATTGAATTGATTCTATTGTAGCGTTGTTTGTAAAGCTCTTTTTACAAAATTTTTTGAATTAGTTTCATTCTTTAATTGTAAAACTTCTCATTTAATAAATGACCATTTATCATCAGTTGTTACTGAGTTTAGTATCGCATTCTTCATCTAGTTATTTTAATGAATATTTTTAGTTAGCTGGCCTTTAAAATTACTTCGGATGATGTAAATTTTACATTTCGGTTTTACCGTTAATTTTTTTTTTTAGAAGTAAATATTCAGATTTACGGAATGTGCTAAAATTAAAAATTAAAATATATATGGATTACCTCATAAGTACATAATTTCTTCAACATCTTATACTAGAAATAATTTTTATATTGTATTTTGTACATTGATTTTGTTATTTAATAGTATTTAGCATTTTCATTTGAAGCTATTGTGAATTGTTTTTATTACATATGATACTTATTTTCTTTTGTATAAATGTGTAACGTAACATGTTACAAAGTGGCTTTATACTGATTGCGATTAAACGGAATTTTTAGAGAGCATATTTTTTTTTTGTTTCAAATATACATTGAAATTGGCGATAAATTAAAACAGAAATCTAATTTACGCCATGTTACAATCGTATTATTTTAGTGGATACATTCGCATATTTATGTCATATCTATCTCTTTGTTTACTAAATAAAAAATATTTATATTAATTTGTATATTTTTAAATATTGTTTTTAATTTAGTGTAGTATTGACAATAAAATCTATCTTAAAAATGGAGAAATGCTTCCTTGTTAGTTAAATTCCAATCTATTGAACGTGCAAAAAAATCGGTCATCTTTGCTAGCTAAATTGATGAAGAAGGAAAAAAAGCTATTCCATCATTAGAGTAATAGTGTTCGGCCTCACAAGCGATTACGTTAATAATGCAGGTATCGTACTCCAAGCACTTCAGTAATTATCCATGGCCACCCTTTAGTGACTGATATTGCCGCGAATTTATATATTAAATTATGTAAGGAGAGCCGATGACATAGTCTCTTCTCCATTATTCAAATCAACTAGCCGTGAAGTATTAACGAGCTGGTACATTAGAGGGTTTTTTTTCCCTCTCTCCCTCGTTGGAAACTAAAATTGAGAGGTTTCGTCGCTTCAAGAAATTTCGATTTGATTTTTTTTTTTTTTTTTTAATTTCCTTATTCCTTTCGTTTCTCATTTGCACTTATAATTTTATTATTAAGGCTTGTGACGAATAGAATTCATCAAGAGTTTTGTCGTTCAATAAAATATTCCGAATAGAAGTTGTTGATGTTCGAATTGATATCGATTAATCGAGATATAGCTGAAATTAAAAAAAAGGAAGCTAATATTTTTAATGAAAGGGAAAAAGAAAATGAAAATATTAAAATTATAGTTCATTATATTCTATTAATTTCTGTTACAAAGTTGTGAAACTCATTTCATTATCTAACGGTTCCATGTGTTAATTGAATATGATAATTAATTTAGTAAATTTTTGTTAAAATTAAGATACATAAAGTATTAAAAGTATTCATGATCAAAGTACAGTTCATTATTATTTTAAGCGGCTTAGAGGCTGAATAATTAGCATTCTGTTTAAGAGTTCTGTAGTTTGCTGATTCGATTCCCATCTCAACTATGGGTGTTTGCAGTGTTTGGAATTCTCTTTAAATTGTAAGTTTTGATCGAAGCAATTTAATTCGATTTTGTTAGACATACTCTCGAATCATTCACTGCTTTTTGCTATGAATTTAATAATATCAGGATATGTTAGTAAGTCAAATTTTCAGTTTCTAAAATAAAAATAAGTATCAAATAATATTGTTTGGAAGAGCTTGTACCAAAATCACTACTTTTTTTTATTAGACAGTGTAAAATTTTTGGGAAATGGGTAGAAATAACTTAAAAAAAAATGCCTTATTTTTGGTTGCAAGATAAATATTTGACGAATTCTGTTATCTTTATTTACAGACTTAGTTTCACTATGTGATAAATGAGATCTGCTGCTGGTGATTTTGTCGTTTATTGGGGGTGTTTCAAATGTAAGCTATTGAGATATTAATTTGAGATTGTTTCTTTCTGGTTTCTAATTTTTAAAATGTGCTTAAAGTCACTTTTTTGTGGACGCATTAGAAAATGTTAAAAATACAGATGTCCAATCACATTGATCATAATTCGTAATAATGTATCTAACCGTATTTCAGTTACATAAATAGAATCCTTGTTCTGTGTGTCCAACGACAAGGATTGCTAGGGATTTAACTGAGAAAGGTCAGATGTAATAGAAGTAAAACGTATGTTAGAATGTTAGTCTGTGGGGCTCAATTAAAACATTTATCTTTTGTTTCTTTGTTTGAAAAAATGTTTCTTTTCGAAATTTTTATTGTAATGTTTGTAAATAGTTTAAACCTTAGTGTTAATGCTGGCATAAACTCATTTTAAATTTTTTATACCTATCTAAGTTTCTTCTAAATCAGTATTAGAACACATATAAAAACTTTTTAAATTAATTTCTGCTCAAAATGGAAAAATTTTGGCAATACGAATATTACTTTTTTTTTTATTAATCTATTTAATTTTCATGGTTTTATCATATTCTTAATATTGAATAATGTTAATTTGTTCTATTTAGAACCTGTTAACTTATTCATTGATTATTTGTTAACTTGCCTATAATTTCAAAACTTTTTTTTTTTTAAAAAGAACGAACTACAGGAGTGTTTATTAGTGATTGTTATAAATTGTAAGCGAATTCTAAAGGGAAGTATTTCATATTAATTCAGTATTTTATGTGTGTTTAGTCTCTTTCAGTATGTTGTAAGTTCTAGCGGAAATGTAATTGACGAAATGATAAAAAACTATATCGAAAATCACTCTAAAAAAGAAGATATGTAATAACTTAAAATAACAGCATCTTTTTGTTCTATATGGCAGACGAAATCAAAGTGGTAAAACAATTTGTGAAAAGACTTAACTGATTTAAATTTCGTCCCTAGAGATAATTTTTTAGAGTATGTTCTTGTTACATTTTATAAATTTGTATGTAAAGATACACTTTGTAATATGAATGTTTATGTGGAAATTATAATATTGATATAGTTAACAATCTGTTTAAGATAATTTTTACAATATGTGAGCTGCGCTTATCTAAATAGAATAAATTAAATATTAGTACCGAGATGTTTGACAAATTTGCTGCCAACGGTAAAATGACAATAAAAAGTAAACATTTCATCCAAATTAGAAAAGGCCAATTGTGTTCGCAAAAAAAAAAAAAAAAAATTCTAAAGAAGTAATTCTTTTCTTTTACTGATGAAAATAATTGCGAAATTGCTAATTCTTCCATTCTTTTGAAAAGGCCACGCTTAACAAAGGCTCATTCTAAATGCACGGAAAAATCTTTCAATAATCAGTGATTTTTCTTTGAGCGAAATGGCAACGACGTGATCCTCAAGAAAAATCCCTTCTTGTCATTGTTTTTCCCTCCATCTTTCGGCCACTAAATTATGCAGGCGCTGTATCAAGTGGAACACGAGGCGAAAAATGTCTGCAAGTAGCAATATTTGCTTCTGAAGTTTCGCTTTTCCGCTAATTAAATTAGTTCTCTCAGAAATTTTGCATTCGAATCCTCTTTTGCTGATTTTTCCCTAATTACAATCGATGCAGCGTAGGCGTGAGGGACGATGGCAAGTGATGCGACAGGAGTTGCTGGCATTTAATTACGAATGCGTAAATTATCTTCAGGTCGGTTCGCTTGTTCTTTCAGGGATTGCAGAGGGATAGTCGCATTGCAATTTAAATGCAATCTAGAGCAAGAATGGGGCAATTTATGCGCCGTTCCATTTTTCTGTAGTTCGTGTTACTTACTCGCTCTTACGGAGATGAGAAGATATTGGCGTATTTAATTTATATGCTGTCTCATAGTACCTGATTTATAAGGTATTAAGTACATTAATGAATGGACATGAAGCTCTTTTAAATGCATGTGGTAACTACATTTTGTGTTTCAATATAAAGTTTATGTAAATATACTTTGTATAAATAAATTATTCTATTCGCAGAAAGTATCCGAGTTGCATTAAGAGCAACCGCCTACTATTTTGATTCAAATTAAAATATAGGGGGTATATTTCATTTCGAAATTTTAATTGAAGCAAATGTTTCCAAATTTATTCGTAACTAATCCTGATTTATACTTATTGTAAAGTTGGTTATGTCGCTATGTAGTTAAGATAAACGATGTAATATTATCGTTCTAGAGTTTCTGTTTAATTCAAGGACATGTGTTAGACAAATAAATAAATTATAGCTATATATATATATATTGCAACGTCGTATTTTGCACTTTATTAATTATTAACTGCTGCAGCGTTCGTGTTTACCCCTTTTCCAATATGCTAATGATTAGAAATGCATTTAAACTTCAATATTTAATAATTTTTTATAAGAATTTTTATACATTTTGCTAAAAACAAATCGAAATTTGTACAATTTCACATCCAAGACCTCATTTTGTAATTCTGAGCAGTGTTTTGAACAAATCTAATTAAAAATAATAAATACCTTTATAAATAGTTAAATAGCTTTATTTTTTCATATCATAGATTTTCTCCGTAAATACTTTTTCCTATGGTCTGCGAAAGCTTATACGAATGTCTCATTAATTAGTTATATAAAAGTAATGTCTCATTTAAACAATCATAATAAACAATTCCATTTTCAAATTATATTTGGCGTAATAATTGAAAGAAATATTTTCTGAATTAAAGAAGCTTTTACTCTTTAATAAAAGAAGCAATATGTAATAAAAAAATTCTGCTAATTACTGAAAATGAAGCATAATTTATTGAATTTAAATAACATTCGATATTTTTATCATTAACTTTAATAAAATGTATATACATATGTACTTTGTATACACATAGTTTATCTAAAATTTAAAATATACAGAAGATTTGAATTTTTGTTTTCAGAAAGAAGCAATTTTGCACATAATATTTATTGCCTTATTTTTCTGAATATATCTTGATTGTTTATTTTTCTTAGTTTATTCTTGATAGCTTTTGTCATTGTTAAAACGAAAGATACGTTTGTTAATTAATGAAACGCAATTTTGAATTCATAAAGTATTTTAAATTGAAGTTTCCTTTATTTTAAAGTTAGGATTAATTTTTAGTTGGTTTTAAAAACAATAAAAAGTACATATTATAAAAAATTGCTACATAATATTTCAATTGTATGAAGTAAATATATAAATATTATTTGAATGTGTACCATAAAATATTGAATATGCTTAGACCAGTGATAACAGTTTTTATCGCCAATTTGTAAACTAATATTTAATAGAATAATTATATAAAATTTAACTACATATTTAAAATTAAATAAGTTTGTTAGTTGCAAAGTTTAAACTGAGTTATAAAGCTAAATGAAATTATATACAAATAAAGATGCAATTAAAAGTAAGGAGATATTAACTTGGGAATATAGTTACTTTGTTGGTATAATTGCAATTTCAAATATTTAAACTGTAACACTTTTCTTTGGAAAAGTTCTAAATCCGTAGAAAGAAAAACTCCTGTTTACAATAAGCAGTCCTGCAAATAAGACTGTTTTACTTTGGGACAAACTTCGACACAAACTTTATTTTAATTAACGCCCTGGAATATATACGGCTTTACCGTTTACTCGGAACTTAATTGACTAGATCTGTAAGTTGCAGTTACGATTTAGAATTTAGTTTTTTTTATTTTCTTTCTTTCTTGCGAGACTATTCTGCTTTTCGAAACGATCTCCCGAAATACTTACTTTCGATATTGAAAAGAAAAAGAAATGCGTTATCACAGGAAAAGTTGCTTTTTTTTTTTCTTTCTTGGATTCCTATTTAATTTTATACGAATCTAATTTGAAACTCGCAGGTAAACGTGAAGGCCTTGACATATGTTCTTCAGTTATTCGCCGACAGGGGTCCCTGCGGGAAATGACACAAAAAAGCTCTTTTGTCCCAAATGGAACATTTTGTCTCCATTGTTTTCTTTAACATTTTTAAAGACTTTATTCGGAAAGATTTTTGCTACTGTTAAACTATTTAACTGAATGTTTCTTTCTGTGGATTTTATTTGTAGTCGGTGGTAGTTAATGTGTACGTTATTTAGAAGAATCTTGGCATTTTATTTTCTGTAACTGTGTTTTTTACTTATCCTTAAAAGCCATTAAAGTTGAATTTGCTTTAAACTTTGTCCTGTTTCTATAAATGTAATTTTGATAAAATCTCTTTGATTTTTGAATTATTGTGTTTCATAAGTGTCATTGCATGTAAAATATTTCTGTATATGTTCCTTTGAACTTTTTTGTATTTGGATATTTATTGATTTAATTTTTTTTTGTAGGTAAGTGAAATTCCTTTATGTGGTTCGAATTTGTTTCTTTCTGTAGGTAAGATTAAAAAAACCATTTTTTCTTCTATTAATTATTTTTTATTTAATTATTAAATGAGCTGTAACATTGTTTATAAATTAATCATTATTTAACGTGATATAATCTTGATATATGATTAATATATTAGTTTCGGAATTTACACTATCATAAAGTTAAGAAAACATCATCCATTTGCAAGATATAAAAATGCTTGCACATTTTGACAGATGTATTATAAAAATTTATATATAAGGTGTTATCAAAATAGTATAAAGATAATAAATGAGCTTCGTAATCATGGACACTGAGGTGGTTGCTGATTGATTAGCATTTAGCCTTTTGATTTATAATTCTTGGATGAAACCTTTTGATATTGCATAGTAAGCAGCCTAAGGCTGTTAAAAGGCATTTTATATCCCCCACAAGTGTCTTACAGAAGTTCTTTTCGGAGACACAAACCGTATGCACTTGACGAAAGGAAAGAAACACGGAAATTTCCCAATCACCTACTTTGTAAAATATGTAGGAGTTGGCAAAAGCACAACATCCCTCTGCCCTTGTTCATGTGACTTCTGGTACTTTCGTTTTGAAAAGCGTTGTCACCACCAAGACATGGTTAATTGATGACAGGTCCCAGTTCAGTATACAGACCGTAGAGCAACAAAAAGACCAAATCATAATTACGGATTGCTATTACCCGAAGACCATGTTTATCAATATAACAACTTATCAAAATTTTTGTCACTGTAAATAGAAAATGCCATATTAAATTTCAGAAAGTTGATTTAAAAGAACTGGCTTTATTCTGGCTTAGTAAGTGTATCTGGTACAAGATGTCAGGTTTTTTTTTTTTCACTGAAATAAAGTAATTCGTTCTGTACTGGGTGCTATTGTCATCCAATAGACTAAAGTGGCTAGTTTTTTTTTTAGATAATTTCCAAATATTTAAAATTATAATCACACATTAATATTTACTATATCATTACTAAAACCCAAAAGTTCGATAAGAGATTGCTTGCTATTAAAGCGGATTGTAGGGGGGGGGGGAAAAACGTGTGTGAAATGTTATAGATATATCTTGCTCTTATAATATTTTTACTCATAATTTTTGTACCATACTTTTCTTCGAATATCCTATAAACATTATTAGTGGCAAGACAAATCGTGGCAAAAGAGTGAGACATGCTTGTTGTCGTTGGTTGTCACAGGTTCACTTCTAAACACCGTTGAACAACAGAAATAGATGCTTATATTTTTCTGTTTGCACATATTAATTTAGTTGATTATTTGAGTGTTCACCACTTCATTATTTTTGAATTTGCTTTATATATCCACATTAGCGCAGCTTGTCCTTTTTGGACCTTGCGCCAAAAAACACAACCAATCAATCAACTGTGTATCTACATTCCATCATTTATAGATTAATTCTTTAATACTATAATTAATCTTCTTCAGGTAGTAGTCTTCGAATTTCTTGAAAACCATTTTGGGTATAGAGCTGCGTAAAACTAACACATACACTCGGTCAGGCATTTAATTTTATATGGGTAGATCCTTTATATAAGCGAAAATTATAGTCAAGTAATGTTATATTACACTAATATTTTCAAAATAAAAAAATAATTAAAACTTTAATTTTTTGAACAATTAAGAGACTAAAACTTCTATCGAATAACTTTTTGGGAACCTGTTACGAGTCTTCCCTTGCTTTCTATTTAAAATATGAAAAAGCAAAATAATTGCTTAAACTGTATGGAACATCTAGTAATTCAAAGTGAATTTTTCTGATGTGAAATTCTAGAAAAATGTTCTAAAATGTGAATTCAGCAATTCAGCCGCTTTGTAGGTTTGACTCTCTATCGGTCATGGGTGCTTGTAGTAATGTTGAATCCACTTTAAACTGCCTCTCGATTTAATTCTGCTGAGCAAAAAAATAAAAAAATAATAATAAATAAATAAAAAATAATAATAAAAAAAATAAATAAGAAAAATAAAATAAATAAATAAATCGCCCTTGCCGATTTAAACTAAACATATAATGGATCTTATGATTTATTTACTGCTTGCATAAACAATCAAATATTATTTTATGTGCTTTATATACTACATGAAATGAATTTATCTTTACTTTATGATTAATAAGTATTTATTTTTTAATAGCGGTATCAGAGAGACAAATCTCCAATAATATATAAAATAACCAATCGCACCAATATATTGGCCAAAATTTTCTTTCCAACTGCTCAATGAAGAGCTAATCCCTCTGACAAATTTACTTGTTTTTGATGGGTGGACAAAATTGTATACTTAACATTATTGGTGAAAACGATTAATAGTTTTATTCACTGACCAATTTTAAGTAAAATAAAGTGACGTGCACATGGTCTCAACTGTAACGAAAGAAACAGCCTCTTTATGGCTAAAAAAAAAAAATGTTTTGTTTTTGTTTTTATGGGCTTCGCTTATGCACCGTTCGTGCCTCTTATTCATTGTCAATTTAGAGCTCATATTTTTAAATACGATAAAGAAAGATGCACTATATCCTATTATTTTATAATTTGGTTTGATATTTTTTCGTATCTCAGTAGCATGTATAAAAATTGTTTAACTTTTTTGAAAGGGGG
>JAPDSC010156912.1:0-10391 GCA_026290005.1 Latrodectus geometricus | reverse complement strand
GTCCCCAAGGCTCCTGCAGTGGTCCCATCATGTGGAACCTCATAGCAAAGATCGAGACCCAAACTACCTTAGGCAAAGGTCTGCCTTAGGCAAAGATCGAGACCCAAACTCACTAGTCAGCATCCCGGACTTTGTTGATGACTTTACTTTTGTGGTCGCAGCAAGCAGCGAGAGGAAACTGGGTAGAATCTCCACAGAAGCCCTCAACATTTTCCGACAATGGACCACTAAACATCGGCTGGAAATTTCAGTGGATAAGTCTATATGCTACTAACTAGGCTACTAACTAGGCTACAATGCGGCCCTTAAATCTACTGGGATTCTCTCAAAATCAAAAGAGCAAAAACCATTAAACTTCTGGGGGTCGTTATAGATGAAAAATTTAACTGGTCACCCCATATTAAATTCCCTCAGGGGGTTTACTTTCTTTAAGTAAACACGGGTGTCACAATCCCGAGGTACCCCAGTGATCTTTCCTCTTCTCTTTCTTTTCTTCTCTCCTCTACCCTTCTGCTTTTCCTTCCTTTTCCCCCTCAATGTGGTTGCCTCTCATGAGGTTGAGGGCTCCCCTTGAGCAGCTGTCGCCGCTCTGTTGCTATGAGCTACTCTTGGGGACTAAATCACCCACGTGTTTGTCGTGCGTGGAGACCCGTGTCCCTGGAAAGGAGGGTCCTGGTAATTGAGGCCCCCAGAGACCAACACATTACTTTGGCCTCTGCTTCAGGTAAACGGGAGGTGTGTTGTGGTCCTCAGCACATCAATCGGCTTTATGGATCAAGCGATCGGTACATCTGCTGGATGACTCGTTAAGGGTGGAGGCCATCATAGGGATGTACTGTGAGCGTATAGGATCTGGCTAGCACTGGTGCAGCTGGTCTGCATCCCCTTGTTGGACTCGGTGGTGGGTGGTGCGGTCAGGTCCCGAAATTTTAAAAAATTCACTAATGGAGAACAAAAATTTTTCTTTTCTCCCTCGGGAGCACTTAGGAATAAATGAACATTCGAAATTTTTTCTGATCAAAAGAAAGGAGGGTTCCTTTGAAAATGTGTCCCCCTTTCTTATACATAAAGGAATATCGGGTTTAATTGGGGAAGTGAAAGATATCCGTAAGTTACGTTCTGGTGACTTATTAGTGGAGGCTGCAAACTCAAAACAAGCAGCATTGTTAATCAACATGCAAAAGATTGCAAATATTGAGGTAACTGTTTCGCCTCATGGTTATTTAAACTTTTCACAAGGTGTAATTTCCGCAAGGGATCTGTTGAACTCGCCGACGGATGAGATTCTTGAGAATTTGCAAAGTCAGAAGGTCTGTGCTGTTAAGCGCATTACTGTCAGAAGAGATGGCAAAGTTCTTGAAACTAAGCATCTCATTCTGACATTTGCGACACCAGACCTTCCAGACAATATTAAAGTTGCATACATGAATCTTCCCGTCCGGCCCTACATACCTAATCCCTTGCGATGTTTTCAGTGCCAACGTTTTGGGCACTCGAGAAATGCTTGCAGGGGCAATCTGACTTGCGCTCGCTGCGCAGCAGTTGGCCACGATAATTCGACCTGTACAGCAAAGGAGGAATGTGTCAACTGTCATGGTGACCATCCCTCCTATTCTCGTAGCTGTCCTCAATGGGTACTCGAAAAAGAAATAACCACCTTGAAAGTGAAAAATAAAGTTTCCTACCCTGAGGCTAGAAAAATAGTTACCTCTCGGACACCGCAATCTGGATTGAGTTATGCAGCCGCTGCAAGAAAGGTCACCAGAACTATTAGCACTCAAACAGATACTATGTCACTCCCTGTTACAAGATTACCCCAAACTAACATTGAAAGACCAAAATCTACATCTCCAATTATCAGAAGAGCTCCTTTGTCTAAATCCAGAGGAGTTAAATCCTCTAAATTAAAATCTGCAAAGGAGGGTTTCCGTAAATCCTCCTTATCCACCCGTAGAGCCATGACCCTGGAAGCTGATGCTGTCTCCCTTCATCCCTCGGACGATAATTTATCGTTCGAGGAAATGATCGAGGACTCGCCTTCCAGGGAGGAGCTTTTCTATTTAAAAAATAATTTCCTTTGTTTCTTGGAACTGCCATGGTTTAAGATCACATCTTGATGACATCAAGTCTATTTCATCAGCTTATAACCCCGCATGTATAGCACTTCAGGAAACTTTCCCGAAGTCTAACAATAATATTTCTATGCGTGGGTTTCAATGCTTCAGAAAAGACTGTGGTGACGATGGTGCAGTGTCTGGAGGTGTTTGTATATTAACATCGAATAACTTCCCCAGCACTGCCCACCCATTAAATACTACTCTACAGGCTGTAGCTATAAGAATACATACAACGTGCTTGGTTACAGTCTGTAGTTTATATTTGCCACCACACGATGCCATCCGCCAAGAAGAACTTGATAATCTTGTTGATCAGCTGCCAACACCATTTTTGTTGGTGGGTGACTTTAACGGCCATAATTCTTTGTGGGGAAGTAGTGATTCGAATTCTCGCGGTCGTCAGATAGAGCAGTTTATTTCTGATAACTGTCTCTGTCTGATAAATACCGACGAGAAAACATATTTCCACACTCCCACTAGAACATTTCATTCTCTCGATCTCGCCATTTGTACACCCTCACTTCTGCCATTGTTAAGTTTAACAGTGGGGAATGATCTGCATAATAGCGATCATTTCCCTCTTGTCATCTCCCAGGCTGGAGGTACTAGTGTAGAACAACGTCTACCTACGTACGTGTACAGTCGGGCAGATTGGCTTTTATTTACACAATTGGCAGTTGTTGATGATAATATGGTGATGATCAATGATATTGACAATGCCGTTAAAAATGTCACCGAAACAATTATAAGTGCAGCTGATACTTCTATACCTAAAAGTTCTTCTATAACAAAACGGCGTTGCAAACCATGGTGGAACCAAGAATGTCAACAAACATATAAAAAACAAAGGAAATTATGGGGGTTGTTTCGGAGGTACCCCACAACTTAGAATCTTATTGCCTTTAAGAGAGCAAAAGCATTAGCTCGCAGAGCTCGTCGTTGAAGTCAGAAGGAATCCTGGTCTCGCTATGTCTCTTCAATTACACCTTCCACATCCAGCAAGCAGTTATGGAGGAAAGTTAAAGCAGCCAATGGTATCTATACAGAATTTTCACTTCCTGTTTTGAAAACCGGAACTGCTATATACTCTTCTCCAATGGATATTGCTAACGTCTTTGGTGAAACATTTGCTAGCGTTTCCAGCTCTGACTCTTACAGTCCTTCGTTTTTAAGGACAAAGAGTCGAGCTGAGCAAACTTCAATACGTTTCAACCAAAGACAAGCTTTTCCTTACAAATGCGAATTTCGGATGTTGGAATTGAAGCGAGCATTACAGCAGGCTAACAATACCAGCCCAGGACCAGACGGAATCAGCTATCAAATGCTTCGACATTTAAGTCCAGTTTCCCTGTTGAACTTATTATATTTGTTCAATAGGATCTGGACTGAAAATGCATTTCCATCAATTTGGAGCGAAGCAATAGTGATTCCTGTCCTTAAGTCTGGTAAGGATACTTCGAATCCTTCACATTATCGACCAATAGCTCTGACGAGCTGTCTTTGTAAGACTCTCGAACGTATGGTCAACGCCCGTCTCGTATATGTCTTAGAAGAAAATAAATGTATACATGTAAATCAGAGTGGCTTCCGTAAAGGGAGATCCACTCTAGATAACATTACACACTTGGAAACCCAAATCCGCAACGCTTTTGTGCGGAGAAACCATCTGGTTTCCATCTTCTTTGACATCGAGAAGGCATACGACCGTACGTGGCGATATGGTATTCTCCGTAAATTATATGATTTTGGCTTTCGGGGTAATCTTCCGATATTCCTTCAGAATTTCTTACGCTCCCGAGTTTTTAAAGTTCGTATTGGACACCTTTTGTCCAGTACTTTTATTCAAGCCGAGGGTGTTCCCCAAGGCTCTATTTTAAGTCCAACAATTTTTAATTTATTCATCAGTCATATTCTTCATCTTTTATCATTTCCTGTTTATGGCACAATGTATGTAGATGACCTGCAAATATCTTGCCAAGGATCAAACATGCGATTAATTGAGAGGCAACTACAAACATCTGTTAATAGAATAGCTGCATGGTGTGCAGAGAATGGCTTTACATTATCTAGCAAGAGCTGTTGTGTCCATTTCTGCAAGAAGACCAGCATTCATAACGATCCTGTTATCAAATTGAACAACACTTCAATACCTGTAGTCAACGAGATCAAATTTCTTGGTGTGATATTTGACCGAAAACTGACCTTTCTTCCGCATGTTTTATATTTGCGGAAGAAGTGCGAGCGATCGCTTAATATCCTCAAGGTGCTTTCAAATACATCTTGGGGTGCTGATCGCTTGTCACTGCTTCTTGTCTATCAATCAATCATTTTGTCTCGTATTGACTACGGATGTGTTGTCTATGGATCTGCTAGGTCTTCTGTCTTACGCAGATTGGATACTGTACATCACTCTGCTTTGAGAATATGTTCAGGCGCATTCCGCACATCACCCGTCCAGAGTCTTTATGCCATCTGTCATCAATTGCCTTTAGACCTGAGACGGATGCAGCTGTCTCTCAATTATTACGCAAAGGTCATGTCTGACCTTCAACATCCTTTAAGTTCCTTGGCCATTTCTCCTGCATTAAAGAGACTATATGATGCTCGACCATCCAGCATCCAACCTTTTCTCACTCGAACTAAAGATCAACTCCATTTGACAGACCTACATGATGTCCGTTTTATTAAAACGGACTTACAATCACATCCACCCTAGTACGATCCACAGATAACTATTATTAATCCATTTGCTCAATATACAAAATCGGACACAACTTCAACAGTTTTTCAACAGCTTTATCTATCACATCGCTGTCAGTATTCATCATACACGCCTGTATTCACGGATGGTTCAAAAACTGCAGGACATGTTGGCTGTGGCATATTTTATGCTAATACCAGTCATGGTTACAGCCTCCATACGTCCTGCTCCGTCTTTACCGCTGAAGCTACAGCTATCCAGCAAGCCCTTCAGCTAGTGAATACAGAGCAGTTTAATAAAATCTGCGTGTATACTGACAGTTTGAGTGTATTAGAAGCGTTGGAAAACTATAATAATTGTCATCCAGTTGTGTCCAAGATTTTCGGAGCATTGGATTCCCTTGCTGGCAAGGGTTATAACATCATTTTCTGTTGGATCCCAGGTCATGTAGGTCTAGAGGGAAATGAAAAGGCAGATGCAGCTGCTAAAGCTGCATCGTCCGTACTTCATTCATCTGTCCCTCTTTTCGATGTGAGAAGGGTTGTTAAAATATTTGTTAAATCTCTCTGGCAGGAGTTATGGAGTATGCAGGTCTCTAATAAATTGTGTGCCATATTCCCATCTTTCATTCCATCTTCAGTTTTACCGATACGAAGAGCAGATGTTAGATTAACTCGCCTTCGTATCGGACACACACGTTTCACACACAGACATTTGTTTTTAAGTGAACTAAATCCATGGTGTGAAACGTGTGATGTACCATACTCTGTTTATCATATTTTAATTTCATGTCCTGATTTTAACTTCTATCGTTTTATATTTTTTCAAACAGATATTTTAATTATGTATGATTTAGTGGGGGAGCCACCCCACAGAAACCTTTTTGCCTTTTTAAAGGCAATTGGTTTTATTTATTTTATTTAAATAGTATTACATCACTTTTATGAATTTTATTTTTACTTTCATTTTACTAATTATATTTTAAATTTTAATCATATGATATACACTTGTTTTTTGTATTTTAACATTTTAACGTTGAGTTTGGGTTTTTAACAAGGTTTTAATTAAATATTATTTTTGGCGCAGCTTGTCCTTATTGGACTTTGCGCCATAAAACCCAACCCAACAACCCCATATTAAATAGCAAGGAGACAAGGCCACAAGAATCCATCAGCAGCTTATGCGTATTGCCGGGTCCACGTGGGGCTTTTCCCAACAACACAGGATTCATCTTTATAAAACCATAGCTGAAAGAATAATGGCACATGGAGCAATGATCTGGGGAAGGAACCTTCGTGTCAAAAATAGACACCTCCTTGACAGAATACAAAGGAAATTCCTCCTCAACATCACGGGAGTTTTTAAAACAACAGCCACAGCGGCACTGCAAATCATCACAGGAATCCCACCCCTTCAACTGACCATATAAATGGAAGCTGAATTCAAATCGCAAGTCCACCAAGCTAACCCGGAAAAAGTAGACAAAAGTTTCACGTCTATCCATCCACCCGGGGAAATTCAAAGTACACAAATACATCGAGGTAGGAACTGAGCAGGATGGGAAGCGGCTCCTAAGCGTCTGCCACGTTTACACTGATGGTTCCAAACTGGAAGGGAATGTAGGTGCTGCCTTTGTAGCCCTTACCAACAATGCTACTACACATAAGGAAATGTTTAAGCTAAACCCAAATAACTCTGTTTTTCAGGCGGAACTACTAGCCATCCATATGGCAGTCACTTGGGCCAAGTCCATCAATGAAGAGGTCACCATCTGGTCGAACAGCCAGGCAGCTCTCCTGGCTATTAAAAACCAAAGCACAACCAGCTCATTAGCCCCTAGTATACAAAATCAGCTCAATACAACTGACCAAATTTATCTTGGCTGGGTTAAGGCCCATGTGGGGCTAGAAGGTAACGAGTTGGCAGATAAGCTGGCCAAAGATGCAACTACCTCAGATGACCACACAATCGACCTACAATTCCCTAGGTCATTTCTCAAACGTGAGAACAAAACCCACATGATGCAAGCTTGGCAATCACTCTGGGACAAGGCTACAACTGGTCGCATTGTCCATGAGATAATTCCAAAAGTTTCTGCAGTGCAACGGTGAATCATGGTTTCATTCCTTTGAAAAATCAGTGTCACAAGTCACAACTTCATATTTAGAATCATGCTAATTAAATTCTATTATTAAAGTTAGTTAAAATTTTGAAGATTTCTAAATTTCAAAAATCCGAAATTGCTAACATCGATAAGAATGTTAAAATTATGCTGTTAATATGCTGAAAGTTTCTAAGGAATCTCGAACAATATTTAGGAACATGATGGGTTTCACTATTTATTTCCATACATTAATTTTCTTGAGGAAAATACATCAACTCCGTTTATTTTTCTATGTTCTAAAAATGTACAATGCTATGATTTGCCCGCAGTTCTGTTTTCTTATAAATTCTATAATGTATAACCTGAAACGAAATTTTAATCCGTTTCATATTTTATTTTAGAAATTACAACTTTATCTAATTGTTTCCATTTTAATAAACAAATTCCGCAATTTTGTTATTTTAAAATTATGATAAGCTGCATAACTATGTTTATACACATAACCTAAATGTCTGCAGCATTTCAAATTAAAATGTAGAATGCAAAGCAGCTTTTCAGAATATGATTAATATGCGAGGAACCATAATGAAAAGAACTTCGTTCATTGATTCTCTTTCATCCAGGATTTGCATGCATGAGATTTGTTTTGGTAACAATAAAGAATAAAACAGCAAAGCAGACCCTGGTATTTTTAAATATATATTCAGTAAACAGAAAATATTGTGAATAAAAAATTTTAATTACTGCAGTTAGTGTAACAAATATTTAAGTATTTCCGACATATTTATACTTACATTCAACGCATGAATTTATCAAAATTTCAACTGAATATCAACTGATTAAATATATTATTGAAAATTATATTGAATTCTAAACATTTTTCCTATTCATGTAAGCATACAATAAACTCTGGCATTAAGAAAAATTGTAAAAATTACATAAAACTGAAAAATGCTATGAAAATAAGGCTATGAAAATGTTATAAAATGATATAATTATGAAACCTCAATTTTACAGACTAAAAAAATATATTAACTTGTTCCCTTTTATTTTGTTTCGATTCTCTCTTTTCAATATTCTTAAATAATATCCAATATGAGACTAATTAAAGAAGATTAAAAATATAGACATCCACTTGTCGTTTTCCGATGGCACTATATATGATATTTATTCTGTCTCATAATTGAATCCATGATTATATTCATACATTTGAGCATCCTTTGACAGATATATGTATATTAATTTTTACGAGATAACTAATTGATGATATTAGTTATCCAGAACAAATGCTTCACATCTTTTTTATGTGGAAGGGTCGATTTCCATCATATACCATAAATATATTTTTTGTCCCCTACGAGGAAATGTTAAAATCTTCTCCACATCTTAGAAGTCGTCTTTAATGATTGTCAAATTCTCCATCTAGAATACATGATAATAATCTTCATCCCATCAAAATAATTATAATTTGTCTCCAGTAATTATAAATAGATAGTCGCCACCACTGATAAATGAATGGTATAAAGTCGTCATTAGCCAGTGATAAGTAGTAAAAAGTCGTCTCCAGTGATTGATAGATAAACGTCACCACCAGTGATTAATATTAAAAATCGTCTCCAGTGATTAATGGAAAAAGTCATCACCAGTAATTGGTAATGGAATATGCCGTCACCCGTGATTTTAGTAATAAGTCGTCATCAGTGATTAATGGCAGAATGTCGCTGCCATATAGAAAGTTATCTCCCCGTTAACATAGTTTTATTTTTTCTTCAAATATTTTTTATTTTCTTGCACAGAGTACCGCTTTAATCTTTTAATGATTATTATAAAGATCGATGGTTTTTACAGAAATAAATATTTTTTCTGACAGCATTTAAGAGCCAGGTATAATTGGTGCATGAAATTATTACTTTCTGATATTACAAGCATTTTATTAACCTAAAATTATTTCAAAATAATAACTTTTAAATCCAAGCAATACCCAAATAGCTTTCTCGGTGACCATTTTGTTCCATCAGCAGAATGTTTAAATATCCTTATTGAATGAAATGGCGGCAGACGTGTTTCCCACACTTCTGTTAGTGTAAAATATAATGTGGATGAAATAAATTAAAGTTTTGATTATCCGCCTGGAAATGAAATTAAAGTTAATAAAAGTGAATGAATAGCATTTGTTTATGGAGGGGGCTGCATTCAAATTATTTTATTTGCAAATGATCCTTCGATCGAACATGAATTTTTGTTACAATAGAGCTTTGACACAAAAGAAAGATTTTCATTGTGAGATAAAGGATTTACAATGTTTTAAATATTTTATTTATATGATTATATTTAGTTTTGCAAACTACTCTTTCAGAAGAAAGTTTACTTTAGAACCATTTAAAGTAATATTTTGATAAAAATAGTAAATTACAAAAAATTCCCTTATTTTAGTTTAACTAGCAGAAAGCATTACTTTTTTTATTTCTTATTTTCATGCTTTTTAAAAAATCGAGCTCAAAAAACAAATTTAAACAAAAAAACATTGTAAATAGGTAAGGAATACTTAATATTAGATAGTTCTTTCTCATTTACAGTAATTTCATATTCTAGACAAATTAGAAAATTATTTAATTTTGTCTTCTATAACTAATAACTTAAATTTCTTTCTGTAATTCCTCTTAAAATATAGCAAAACTTAAAAACTAACTACTTGCTGAAACTACTTGTTTATAACTAACGTAAATGCTGTGAAAATATTTATTTTTTGAAGAGCGCAAAATACCTAGTTCCGTGATGTTGAAAAATGAAACATATTCTGTGTCATAAAATCATAAAATTTATCAAATTATTAAGCAATAAGACCATAAACAAGAGCACATGTTGTAAAAATATTGATAGTGACTGTTTTTGTCAAAGGTGTCATTAAGTCCAATATACTTTATCAAATAAAATTAGTATTATGTATTCGAAACGACAGTTGTTATTCTCAATCCCTTTCGATTTTGATAGAAATAAGGCAATCATTTCTTTCTGATATTTGCTTTCTCAAAAATTTTACGCAATAACTTATTTGATAACAATTTTATATTATAAGATTTAATTTGTACGAAAATTTATTGCTCTGTAAGAAAGTATAAATGGATATAATTGCAGTGGGGAAAAAAGCAGTTAAAAATCTTGAAAAATTATTTTATATTTTAAAAACTGAAATAAGACTAGTAAGTTTATATTGTGAGAAATGAATGCTACGTAAGAAAAATGTAGTAATTTGAATAGTGATTTTGCTTCTTCTATTTGAACGAAAAAATTAATGTAGTAGAAAAATGAAGCTAAATTTTTGAAAAAGCATTCTGTAGGTTATTTAAAAATAGACCATCTATTTTTATTTCATTAAATAATGATGAGAATTATAATAATTCTATTAATTAACGTAATAATACTGATAAATAATTTTTATTTACTAATAAATATTTTTTAAACTCTTTTT
>JAPDSC010156906.1:0-10788 GCA_026290005.1 Latrodectus geometricus | reverse complement strand
ACTTAATACATTAAGTACTAACGCACTTAATACATTAAGTTTAAGTAATGCTATATAGTAGAATTTATATTCAAATACGGATTATAAATGCATTCTGCATGATTCAAATAATATGCAGGAAGATTGTATGTAAACCACATAAACATGGTAATACTGTTATAAATTTGTCTTTAAATATCTCAGACAGATCGGAAATACTCAGTTTTGGGGCAAACATTACATTATTGGTTGTGATTTATGTTGAAAACTGATTTTTTGGAGATTTGGGGAGATTCTTGGTTGAAAAATTAATCACCGAAGCTCTAGGGCTAATACTAAGTGAGATAGCCTAGAACATCCCAGAAGCTTTGCAAGTGTTAAATTTCACTCCAAGTCAGCTATGAATACAGCTGCCAGACAGAGTGAGTGAAGACGATCGTTCTTGAATGTTTGTCTTGTGCATAGAATTTAACTGTCTGAGGTATTTGAGACTTCTGTGGTTGAAGCTGTTTTTCCTGGTCTATTAGCTAATTTGAAGCTGTATAATTGCGACTTTTACTGAGGAATTTTCTGTAAAATGTTCAATTTCTTACGAATAAATATCTTGTGATTGTTAAATGATTGTTTTATTGATTCTCAATTGACACGAACCCGGAAGCGAGGTACAATATCATTGTGTTTTCAAACAGGAGCACGTTGTCATAGGTGTCAAATTACATTGAAATTAATACGCGTCAAATTTTTTTCCTAATGAGGTGTTAATTTAAACTGAATTTCTGTCTTGTGCTATTAATGTTGTGTTTAAGAAAATGATAATCGATACTTTATTTTAAGAGGAATTGGTTTCATTTATGGAATTAATAGCTTAAGGAGTCTTTTAGAGTACAAAATACTGAGTTATGTATTCATTCTTCAAGATATTTATTGAAGGCTGGTTGTGTTTGATAGAAAATTATATTACTTATGTATGCATACTTGAAGGCTACGGTAGTTAAGAATGATTTTGTACAAATTGTTACTGTACTTAAATTTCATATACCACATTTCAATCTGCTAATTGGAGTGGTATTTTAGATACTTCTATTGGTGTCTGACTTGTGCATAAGGGGTGTAAATTTCTTGGAAATATGCTTTTTGCTAAAGTTTTCTTTTACAGTTCTGCATTTAAAATATAATTTGGTACTTGAATTCTATAGATTTAAAAGTATTCATAGTTTTCATATAGTCAAAACTATGTCAAGCTGGTTCGTTGGGTTTTTGGCGCAAGGTACAAAAACTATGTCCAGCATTAAGTGTTTTCGTATTTGGAAAGTTATTTTAACCTAATATGCTGGTGACAGTAATCTAATTGGAGATAAATATAATTAGAGGATGGTTAAGCATAAGCTTATTCTAATATTCCTCGTATGTATTGTGTTAAAGGCCATGTCATTAGTAAGAGCGAAATTGTAATCTAACTTTTTAAATTATTATTAGTGAGGAAAATGAGATAGTTGCAAACAAAGAACAAGGAAAAATTATCCATTAAATCTAAAAATTAGTTCAATTGATAATTTAGTTTTAAAATAGTTAGTGATACTGTATGGAAGATATCGTATTGTATGTATTATTTAAAAGCATTAAACATCATTTTTCTGAATTATTTCATGAATCTATTTTATTTTGTAGTAAGATAAGTATCACTTCTTATATATCCAAAGGGATGTATAATGAGTTGGTACACGCAGTGTTGTAATTTTAATCTACTTTTCGTAAGGCCTTGTCAGTAATTTTCCTTGGCTTTGTTAAGGGACTCACTCTCATAAATGTTTAAGAATTTGATGGTTCATCCTTTCTCAAATACTAAAGCCTTGCGATATTTCAATTGCCATGTACAACATAAATGATTTACAAAATTTTATTTTCGGTCTATTACCAAGCAGTGCCACTTCCAATAGTTACGATATTTCAATCATATTAATTATGAACACTACCTTTTCGATTGGTTTTTTCTAATTTTTTTAGCTTTTATTTAAGTTGTATTTATAACTAAAAATGAGAATTAAAAAAATTCTGATCAAAATATCAAAGTATTGCATATTCTTCACCCTCATTTATGATTTTAGCCATAGATTTAGTGAAAATAATGAGTTTATTAATTTAATGGGAAGACCACTTACGAGAAATGTCATAAATGTAGTCAGTCAGTCTTTAGAAAACTGGTATTTGCCTATAGTATTTAGCAAGATCAGTAATAGTAATAAATTTAACTACCAGATTTCACTCTTTATCAGGATGTGGCAACAAGTTAGAGTACTCATCACTTTATTAACCATTTATAATCTAGACAAGGACGAGGATCACAACTTTGCATTTAAAGTAAAATCTGCTAATGTAACCGGACTCTCCAGTTCTATCAATTCTGACATTTCTTTTAATTTTTATGTAATATTTTTGACATTAATATGATTAACAAGGTTGGCATTATTTGTAATCGGTCAATTCAAATTAAAGTAAATGTGTTTTACGGGTAACACTGGGGAAAATTTTGAAGAAAACTGATTTAGCAATAATTGATGTTTTAATTTATGAGCATCAAATGTCTTGAAAGACTTGTAAAAAGTCAGTCATTTTCTAGGTCACTTGCACTTTCTTTACAAATAAATATGTTCTCAGATTTTTATAAAATAAGTTTAAACATAATTTTTGCTCAGGGAGAAAAAAAATAGTTAATATATGGTAGGTTTCTGAAAAGTCCCAGTTCCATTCCAATGAAAAGCAAGTTTACTTGGTTTAATCATGATTGATCAGAACTTGGACTCCTTAAACTCTCTTGAGAATACATTTGTCACAAATGTTTGACTTCATTCTGAAAGCCAAACTTAATTTGGATTTGTATTCGTTATATTAACTTGCATCTTCAAGCTCTTAGTTCAAATATATACTACACATCGTTATTGCAGTCCTCTTGTAATCCCGTGGTTTTTCATAATTTAATCTTTGATCTTATTATTCATGAGGACCAATTCTTTTGGAGAAAGCTGAGAATATTGTATTTAAGAGGAAAAACATTAGATCTTGCATAACTCGTCATCAGAGTCAGAAGGACGCTTGATCTTGTTACATATCAATAACATCTTCCACGTTCATTAAGCAGTTATAATGGAAAGTGAAAGCAGCTGTTGGAGTTTAGAGAATCTTCGATTCCTGTTTTAAAGACATGAAGGGCAATACCCTCTTCTTCTAAGGGAAACTTGGGTAAAACTTTCACAAAGGACGCTAGTGTCTAAAGCACCGATTCTTATACTCCTTCGTTCTTGAAGATTAAGAATGGAGCTGAGTTAAAGGAAATTGGCTTCAACCATAAACAAGCTTTGCCTTACAACTGTGCCTTTCGGATGTTGGAATAAAAGAATCTGTTGCATAAGGCCAATAATACATGTTAAGGCAGTGTTTCTCAACCTTTTAGTATTCACGGCCCAATTTTCAATCATAATTTTCATCGCGCCCTTTTCTCCTCACCGCATACAATAAAATATATACAATAATAATGTATTTTGAGTATTTTGGCGCTAAACCTACACTAGAACCTTAATTTTAAACTTTACAAATTACCAAGAATACCGAAATTTATTAACATTTTGCAACACCGATCCTCAGCATTGAAAAAACAAGAATCCTATGCTTTTTTATTGCTCTTGTGTCCCGCCATGTCGGACATTCTCACTGTTTTACGAGAAGTTTCGATTTGTCTGGAATTTGTCTAGTTAGAAAAAAATTAAGCTAGAAGTGTGCGCAGATGTGAACAAATGTTTTCTCATAGGGAGAAGTAGAAAGCTCTATGACGCCAATTTCAATTCCAGACCATCTCATTCGAGTCGATCCTTCTATCGCTATTGAATCTATTCTGAATGTGTATATTATATATATTTTCGTGTAATTGCAATTCACCGTATTAAATATTTACGGCAGCAAACTTATGCAGAATCATGGATAATTTTTTAAGCGGGCGTAAGCGAGCATTAGACGATAGACAAGCATCAACAAGTACACAGATGAGCGTGGTTCCGAAAATAAAATCAAGAAAATATTCTCAAGAATACTTAAATTTTGGGTTCACTGGTACTGAAGTAAATGAAGAAGAAAGGACCCTGTGCATCATTTGCTCAAAAATGTTGGCGGCAGACAGCAGGAAACCTAATAAACTTAAACGACATTTGGAAACGCTTCATAGTGCGTACGTAAACAAACCCAGAGAATTCTTCGAATTAAAATTAAAATCATATGAAAAGCAAAAATCATTGTTTAAAAAAACTTTGTCTGTGAATGAAAAAGCTTTAATTGCCTCTTACAAAGTTTCATATAAAATAGCCAGATGTAAAAAGCCTTACACCATTGGAGAAGAGCTTATTTTGCCAGCCGCGATTGATATTGTAGAAATTATGTTTGGAAATGATTTTTCAAAACAAATGCAGTCTATACCTCTTTCAAATGATACTGTTGCCCGTCGAATTGCGGATATAGCTGAAGATGTAGAGTGTCAGCTTTTGTCGAAGTTGAGTTACAAATTGTTTTCAATACAACTTGATGAGGCAACAGATAGTACTAAAGATGCTCATTTCATTGCCTATGTTAGATTTTGTGATGATTTGTCAGTAGTAGAAGAATTACTTTTCTGCAAACCAATAGAACTCAAAGCAACAGCACTCGCTTTATTTGCTATCTTAAATGATTTTATGAACGAGGCAAATATAGAATGGAAAAATTGCGTCGGAATATGCACGGATGGTGCTCGTTCTATGTCAGGAAGATTCCAAAGTATTCAAGCATTTGTGAAACAAAAATCCCCACAGTGCGTCTAGACACATTGCATGATCCACAGAGAAGCTTTGGCTTCCAAAGAAATGAGTCCTGATTTGAATATTGTGTTAACTATGGTTGTAACCGTAGTAAATTATATAAAAATGAGACCCCTGAAATCAAGAATCTTTTCCGCATTTTGTAAAGACATGGGTGCAGTACATTCAGCGTTACTATTTTATTGCAAGGCAAGATGGTTATCACAAGGGAAATTTTTGCAACGTGTTTATGAATTAAGAGAAGAAATCGCTGTTTTCCTAGAAGAGGAAAACAGACTGGAAGCTGAGAATTTCCGCGATAGTTTATTTGTGTTGAAATTGAGCTACATGGTCGACATATTCGAGAAATTAAATAACTTGAATCTTCAACTGCAAGGAGCAAATACACATATATTGGATACGAGTGATAAAGTTAATGCTTTTTGTAGGAAATTGAAATTGTGGAGCAGAAATTTAAAGCAAGAAAACTTAACAATGTTTGCAAATTTGAATGATTGTATTAAAACTTACAAGGCTGAAGAACAACATGTAAAAGTTGTTTTTGTAACCATTGAAAATCATTTAGCAATGCTAGCAAAGAATTTTAAAAAGTACTTTCTTGCTGACGACAAACTGATATCAAGTTACAAGTGGGTGAGGGATCCATTTCAAAATACTCCTGAAGGATTCTCAATCGAAGAGGAAGAAACCTTCATAGACTTCACGGCAAGCGGCGAAACCAAAAGACAATTTAGTAATAAATCACTCTTTGAATTTTGGGCAGGAGTGGATGATGAGTTTTCTGCACTAAAAACAAGGGCATTTCGCATTCTACTACCATTTTCAACATCTTACCTTTGTGAAACTGGATTTTCTGCGGTTACACTGAAAACAAATTGAAAATAAAGTGCAATTTATTGATCTAGCATAATTTGCACTTATTCACCTCTTAAAGGATTAATCATGTTGATTTTTATGATTATTTATACTCAATTGTATAAAAATATACCTTACTGTCACAGTTTAACTCAATTTATTTGATTGTCTACCATTACTATAGTTGAAATTTAATAAAATTTTAAGAAAAGTCTTTTGAATGAGAAAAATAATTTGGGAAAGTACATTTTCTTTCCAGTAAGAAGTCTTTATTTTATCAAAATGAATTGAAATTATGATAAAGGTACTTTACACTCTAATGAATAATTCTATATTTAATCTACGCTCATTAGAGTTAAGAATTTTTCTGAACTATTATAATCCAAACCAGAAATTATGAATTCTTTAAATTAAATGAAGTTTGTTGTAATGTACTTTAACTTATACATTTAAAAAATACATTTCTTATAATTTTTTTGGAACTTAGATGAGATAATGATTTAAACTAAGTTAAATTTTGTTCAGCTCACGTTATTTTAACCATATCGATGAAATTAAGCTTTTTTTTTTTTAAATTATTCCTCTAATTATTACTCAAGTTTTTACATTAACGAAATATCTAAATGAATTTTCAAAAAAGAGCTTAGATTAAATTAAAATAATAAAGTTAAAAGCATATACTATTTGGTTATTGTGAAAACGCTTAAAATCTTATTTAAAACTAGCTGTACCCGCCCGGCGTTGCCCGTGCATTTAGAAAATGCAGATAAGTGAATAGCGCAGGAATAGTAGTGTAGGACAGCGGTTCCCAACCGCTGTTCCGCGGCACACCAGTGTGCCGTCTGAAGCATCGTGGTGTGCCGCCGGGTCTGGGTGTCACGGTGCTGTTCGCCCTCTATAAATCCTTTCGTCACTCCCCCTCCCTTCCGCAGGAGTCATAGTTGGTCACGGCGCTGTGCAGTGCTATAACTCCTCCCCCTGCAAATCTTGACAAGTGTCCGCCATGTCCCCGCCCCCATAAGACGCAGGCAGACGCCTCACACAGTGTCAGAGACAACGGCTGCTGTGAGGAGAGAAAGCTTTTGAAAAGGAAAGAACTGAACTCTGAACAAAATCTGGAGCCAGATGAGAGCCCGAGTATCAGTAGAGATCAAAAGAAAGCAAAGATGGTTAAATTCTCTGGCGCAAAGCAATATAGCGAAAGCTATATTTCAGTTGGTTTTACTTTCACTGGAGATGAACACAAACCAACTGCATTGTGATTATTACGCATTGTTTTTTACACCGCGAGGCCCTCGTAGCCAAGACTTTACCATCAGCCTTAGTTCATGTGTTGGATGATGTTGTGCGCATGGAAAACATTGTAAAGTCACGACCAATGAAAAATAGCATATTTGCAGCTTTGTGTGAGGAGAAGGGAGCAAAGCATAAAACATTGCTGTTTCATACGGAGGTCCGGTGGTTGTCGCGTGGCAAGGTCTTGGTTCGTGTGTATGAGCTGCGGGAGGAACTTAAAGTGTTTCTGACAAATGAGGGGACAGATTACGCAAAGCAGCTTGCAAGTGATGAGTGGTGTGCAAGGCTGGTATACCTGGCAGATATATTTCATCATCTGAATGAATTGAACACCCGAATGCAAGGCCGAAATGAAAACCTGCTTACAAGTACAGATAAAATAAATGGATTCCTTTCAAAGGTGCAACTCTGTCACCAATACGTGGAAAGTGGCAATCTTGAAATGTCACACTCACCATGCAATGGCAAGGTGTTCACACTGCTGCACTGTGTGAGATAATAGTTAAGCATTTAAAAACTCTTGAGGAGAAGTTGTTTTATTTCTCTTCAGTCTCCACTGAATGCCTTGACTGGGTTAGGGACCCTTATAGCTCAGCATTAGTTGTTGGAAAGGAAATGACTTTACAGGAGCAGGAGGAACTAATTGAACTGAGACAAAGTCGTGGTTGCAAGCCAAGATTTGCTGATCTACCTTTGGACAGTTTTTTGTTGGATACTGCCAAGGAGTTCCCCCTTCTAGCAAACAAAGCCATTTTGACATTGCTCCCTTTTTCCACTACATATCTGTGTGAGATCAGCTTTTCGAGCATGATTGCTATGAAAACCAAATACAGAGAGAGACTGAGAACTATTGACGAAGAGCTACGTGTGTGTCTTTCTTCGATTCCAGCCAGAATATCAGCTTTGTGTTCAGCCAAACAGGCCCAGGTTTCGCACTGAAAGTATTTTATAATTTTTCACTATTCTGTTTACTTAATATTTCATAATAAAGTAATTATAAAATACTTTCTTTGTGCTTATTTGATTCCTATTCAAGAGAATTACTTTATTATAGTCAATATAGTTAGAGAGTTATAGTCAATTAGGCACAGAGTTAATTTTTTAACATTTTCTAATGGTGGTAAGCCTCGTGATTTTTTTCCCCGCGACAAGTGTGCCTTGGCCAAAAAAGGTTGGGAAACGCTGGTGTAGGACATGTAGACTGTCTCTCTCTCTTCCCCCCCCCACACACATTCCCCGTCGATAAAAAGGAACAATATATCCTAAATATTTTAAACGGAAAATTTTCCAAAAGATGGTCGCCAGAATTGTTTCTCAAAAGGAGCTGGAACAACCCCGGAATCAGCTATCGGCGAGCAGCGATCTCGAGAAGAAGTTTTATAAATAATTTTTTTAAAATTTTTCTAATTCAAAAATCGAAAATCGGGCTTCGAGGTCTGTTGGCCAGCCCCTTTGTGCATCCGTGTAAAAAATTCCAGGTCCCTGCGTGCGATAGATTTGGCTGGAGAGCTCGGTCAGACAAATGGACAGACAGGCAGGCAGACAGACAGACAGACACATTACACTTGCTTTTATTATTATAGATAATTACTTGCTTACATATTAACTACATGTTTTACAATTACAAAATATTTTTTTTTATTTATAATAGTTGAAATAATGGTCTTACAATTTACTAAAAAATATTTTAATGGAATAGTTTCAAAAATAAAATTATCAGCTGCTTTTTATATAATAATTGCTATTTTTGAGAATATTTCGGAAAATATATAAAAGCTTTTTATACGAAAGTAATTTCGTAAAATTTGTCTAGTGCTTTTATTTAAATAGTAAACTAAATGCTAATTATTTATCAATGTCTTAAGTGTCTTAGTCTGTGCAGTTAATTCTAATCAAATTACATAAGAAAATAATGCTTATTATTAAATATATAGCAAATTATATAATATTAATAATTCTATTTCAGAAGAATATTTCAGTATTCCGATTAAGCATAAATCCTCGGACAATTTAAAAGAAAATAGTATTAAACATGTTTCCATGTAAATCATGTCAGTAAGAATATTGATAGCAATGATGGAAAAAAAAAAAACAGTTCGAGCATTTATTTTCTTTCCTCTGTTACACAAATGACTTACACTGGATACCTAGAAATAGAGGATTAATATTTTTTAATTTATAGCAATGAACCTTACGCTTAATTGAACTTCTATGCAACACAGATAAATTTTCCAATGTGACATTATGCCTTGAAATTAAGTGGTTAATGTTTGCGTATAAGGCATATAAAATCACCTAAGGTATGTAGATATCATTAAATTAATATATTGTTCTATGTAAAGAAAAATGTATTTATAAATGTAATCAATAAAATGTTTCATTAACATAAAGCAAATATCTAAATCCTGTGTAAAATCATAGAAAAACCTCTATTGTTTCAGTTGCTATTATTGTAAAATTATTGTTTGTAAAATTATTGTATTTTAATTTATTACCTCTATTGTTTGTAAAATTTTGCAACCAATATATATTATCAATCCTATTTAAGAAAATAGGATAACACAATTTATTTAGATTGAAATTTGGAAATTTATAATGAACATAAATTTGACAGCATTTTGAAAGTTGAAACAAAATAAAATTTTCATTAAAATTTGTAGTATATGTTTAAATAAAAATTTTGAATTTAAATTATTTTAACTGTCAAGGCTGTGGAAATTATTGGACATTATTTAAGCATTATATAGTTAATAAAACACTATGTATATTTTTTACCCATCTTTGTCGCTGTGTATTGAAGCATGAAGAATTAAAATTTGGAAAAGAAATACTGCTCAAGTTAATATTTTGCTATAATAGTTTGTTTGCTTTTAGAGTGAGATAATAATCACATGAAAAATTTTTCCAAGCAAATCATTTTAACACCAACAAAGTCTAAAAAATTAATAACTATACATATTTCTTAATTATTACTGTTAATTTAATTTTGGATATTTTTTTAAACCAATAACATGACCTTTGCATTTCAAAGTCCGAAGCCGTATAATTTATGCAATATTTATAATTTAATTTTTAATAAATGATTATATTTGTACTTTTAAAATGCTTGAGAAGTCAAATCTCTTGGCAATGAAAAACAGTTATTTGCAAGGGAATATAATGGAAACATGTCTGTCGTTAATACCATTAATCGCATTTAATGTATGTCAAAAAGAAAGTATCTTTTATTTCATAATCAAAATATTAAAATTTAATAAAATATTTTATTTTTTAAGTTTTTTTTTTAAATAAATGCTAAATCTTGTACCAAAATAAATTGATTTCAATTACAATTCAAAGACACTTTTTGTTTGATTAGAATATTAATTTTACAAACATTTGTACTATTTTATATAATTTTATGTTTCTTACTATCCCAGATCTGCTGTCATTTCAATGGATATATATATATATATATATATATATATATATATATATTTTAAAGATTTAAAATATATTTGAACATAAAACTGTAAAATATTCATTTTTGTTTTAAATAAATGCATTAAAACTTTTTAAAATTTAGATGGATTCTTCTTTAGGAAAAATTTATCCATTTAATGGAAGTTTAGCGAATTGAAGAAAATGTTTTACTTATTGGTATTATTAATTTGGAACTTCATCAGCTCATAGTGAGTATTTTTATTGATCTTAAGAAAACAGGTCGCGCATAATCATAAACATTTCTTTGAAAAAGCATTTTTTATGAAATTATTCACCTTTTATGAAACGTATGTTGAGGTATCTTAACACTTTAAAGGAGAATTTCTATAGATTTATC
>JAPDSC010156903.1:36467-86188 GCA_026290005.1 Latrodectus geometricus | reverse complement strand
TGGTTTTCTATATAGTTTTCTTTCTCGCTTTATAGGTGGAGTACAGCAATGTATTCTTTACTTAGAAAATAACTTTCATTCAAACAGTTTCATTTTATGTCTCCTTGGGTTGTAAGAACAATTGATTCACTAATGGCAATTTACAATAATTTAAGCAAGTACTTTTGTAAAATTTTCAGTAGTTTCTTTATATAGAGACAAAATGTATGAAAATGAGTGGATATTTAGGGGGGGAGTGACGTTTCCTGTGGCTTGTTTCATTGACACAGCACTGCCTAACAACTTAATGGGCTGTACTCACGTATCACAAAGAAGGAAAATCGTAAAGCTCTCGAAAATTCGCCAGCAGCAGGCAAAAACACAACACCCATCTTCCGTCATTCAATAGTGTCTGGGATCGAGCCCCGGATTTGTTTCTTTGAATTTCCCGCCACGTATCACGGAATTTTTCCATTAAGCTTGTTCGCTGAGTAAGGCTTGTTATGACTGCGGTTTTAGTATTAAAACTGCTGATTGCAGTTAATGGTTTTCAGTATGAAAACTGTTGTTGTTGTCTCGAGCCAGTTAGGTTGGCAGTATACCGTGCACTGCTCCCATTTATCAACTGAACCGTAATTTGGTGTGGAGTTCGACTTCCTCAGTACCACGTGCCATAGGTACCCGTTTATAGGGTAGGCAACCATTCACAACTTCATTAAAACAGAGCTAAAATCAAGGAAAGACAAAGAGAGGAGAGAAAGTAAATCCATGCTTGAAGCGGGATTCGATACCGGACCTCAGGCACGCTGATCACTTTGACAGTTTGGGCGGCAGGAAAACTATTGATAAGTACGAATAAAAGTTGATTATTGCAATATGTTTATTCCATTTTTACTACAAGTGAACCGTGATTTAGAGATTTTCCATGTAATTCTGAATCATTCGCGAATACAGTGTCTATCAGTATGTTGTAAATGATTATTCCGATTACGTGAACCCTATGGAAAACAAGCAGAGACATAAACTTTTAATTAAATTTGAAAACGATAACTTTTTATTGTTTTTATAGTTTTCTATATCAGCCTTAGTATCCTGGTTAATTAAAGAGTTCGTTCTCATTATTGATTGGTAGTGAGTTCGAATCCCGTCTCGCCCGAAGATCTTTTGTGTTCCTTAATGATGATTGGGGCACGTTAAATATGTTGTGGCGGCTATGTTTTCTATGAGAAATAATACCTCTGGGGTTGGTAGGCTAAGTCTAAGGGTCTTCTGTTCGGACGTTCTTCTAAATTACGAGGACTCACCCACTTTCGGAGCAACAATGGTACCTCCCATGAGAGACCACTATATAAGTTGCCATCACTTCCGCCCCTTATAGGGTCGAAAGGTGGAAATCCTATAGCAGCCTGGCATTAGACATTTTTTTCCTATATCATTCATAAAAGCCATATTTAAATTCTAATAATTTCAAAATTTCCTACAATAAGACTCATTAGCTGAGAGATAGATTTATTTCCTCATTGAAACAGAACCAAAATCTTCATCTTTACTTTAAAAATCAATAGCATAGTTTATTTTCAAATTCAATTTTATATCCGCGGAATTTCTCAATGCAAACACAAATTAAGTTAATTGTAATAACTCCGGGAAAAATTGGGAGCCAGATTCATGCATCATTAAAATGTTTTCCATCGAAGTCATTAAAAATTTAGAAAACTAAAATGGTATTATTTAATATTTTTTTTTGTTTTAAAGAAAAATTATTTTTATAGCTGAAGTGAGCTTTTAAGTTATTTTTCAAGATTTATACATAAATCAAATTAAATATGAGGAGAGTTGTTTTGATATTATACACAATGTATTGATACTAGTTTATTATGTTATCTTATTCTAATGAGATTTTGTTTCGTTTACTTCAATGAATGATTTATAATAAATTTACTGAAATATTGCAATACTGATCGTTTAAGACAAATAATCCATTGAAGAAGTCACTAATTTTGAAAACAAGCGTAATCTACAAATTTACATAAATTTTCATTTATTTCTCTATTAGATTCTCCAAAATGATATCAGTTTTTTACAATGAAAATAAATACACATATTATTGCTATTTTATTTAGTCTCAAAGAAAAAAAAACATCAAATAGTATTAATGATCCTAAGCAAAATATTGACAATTGCAACTTCTTATCTTTACTTAAAATATAAAACAATGTATTTGTGTATGGCCTGGTTGGTTAGGGCGTCGATCTCGCTTCCATGCCCTCCATGTTCGCATTTCCAAATTAATACCTCTGAGATGTTAGGACTCAGGCCTTGGGTCTTTTCTGGCTTCCCATCCTTAAATTGGAAGATCCAGATGGTGTGGTGGGTGCTGCCATCTATGTGCTCAAAAACGGAAACTCTTCCTGTCTTCACTCGCCCAGACGGGCATGCTTAACTTTACGCCACGTATCATATGAAAGAGCAACAATTAACATAATAATTATCTTGACGCATAATTTTTACACATAACTCACAAGAGTATACTCGGGCTAGTTTTCCGGATTCCACCCCCCTGCGGTTTAAGAATTATCGTTCGCCACTTATGGAAAGTCCTCTCATACGCGGCATATGCTAAAATATATTACAACGGCCTTTAACGGTCAGGCTATATATCAGGGGTGGCCAAACTTTTGGGATCCGGGGTCTACTTCACATTTAAAAAATCGCAGGCGGTCTACCAATGGCAGAGCTAAATTAGCGTACATATTTATTTTCGGTAACAAGAAAAAATGGTAAATTATGTAATTTTTCTAAAAAAAATACTTAATATTTAAAAAATAAAAATTTACTGACGAAAATAATCAAAGTATTCATATATCAAAAAATGACCATTCTATTCATTTCGTTTATTTGAAATTTGGCACTGTATATCTGTGACAAGTTTATCATATTGTAGCTGGCTGCCAGGAGCTTATTGCAATGCATAAACACGAAATTAAATGTTCCTATGTTTGTTTTTTGTTCATGGTTTAAAAAGCAGATTCGCAAAGATACCTCGATCCAAAGTATGATTACAAATACAAAATCAGTTTGTTAATACTTGGAAACGTTTCCTCAGAAATTAATTTCCAAAAATAAGTATCGCTAAATATGCTCTGAATCTAAGAAATATATCGCATCTTAATTTAATAATTCCTTTCTCGACCATGACTGATGTGATATCTATTAAATGTCCTATTTTTTTTCAGATACTCCGTCAATGCTGACATTTTCATTAAATGGGGAAATATCATAAAATTAAGTATTTCTTTCAACCTAATTAAGTCAGCGAATCTTCTTTCAGATTCTTCAAACAAAACAAGTAAATATTAAGCGAAATCTTCGAAGTCTTGGTTTGGATTATGGATGCACTCTTCCTCCATATTTTTGAAGTTTCTCAATTCATGTTTTCTTAATTGAGATGCATACCTTTTTATAGTTTCTTTGAATGTTTTAATCGCGCTCTTCATGTCCGTTTTAGGTTTTAAATCGTAAATCTTTAATCATAAATCTTTAAATCGTAAATCTTTGCACAGTTTGTTTTGGGTTTTAAAGCGTAGACTGTAGTAAATTTTTATTTTAAATAATTCATTGATTTCTATGCAATAAGCCGTAAATTAAATTGTTAATATCTGAGGTTATTATCGGCATGGTTGCGTGGACTACTTAAAATGTCTCTGCGGTCTACCAGTCGATTGCGGTCGACGTCTTGGCCACCCAAGCTATATATTAAGCGGTGTTAAACTGTCTCACCTTGATTAATGGAAAAACAACGGTCTTCTAAGTAAACAAAATTCCACGTTCATTTGCAGTCCCTGTTAAAGAAAGCCCCTGCACTTATCCTTTTTATATGCAGAAGCTGAGTTAAGTGTTTAAAATCAATTATCTTACGGAAAATTAGATTCATTACTTTAGTTTCGATTTCTGTATCATAACATAAAGTCCGCTAAAAACTAAATAAAGTTTGCTTTGTTTTCTTTCCCAAGGAAAACTCTAATGCCCATAACTCATTTTAATTATTGAATAAAGACTAAACTAATTGCTGTTGTTTTACTTCATTATGGGAAAATTATTTATAATAAAAATATTGAGTTATACTACTATTATTTTAACTGTATGTTTTGGACAAATCCTTATTTAATAAAAGAAAGTGTTTATGCAGTGTTTGATTAGTTGCTTAGTTATTTGAATAATTTTTAACCCTTCTTTGCATAATGGTGGAAATTTCCATCATAACCTATAATGCCAAAAAATTATATAAAAGAACAAGTTCACTTTAAGTGGATCGTGTTTGGATACCTTTTTAATGTCCATTGCATAAAAAGAAACATAGCTGTCAAAAATAAACAAGTGTCATTATCAGTGCTTAAAGTTGTCTCATTCCGCTGTTTGTTGTAGTTGCAATAAACATATGATTTCGTTTATAATTTTGTTTTATTATATTAGAGTTTCTATTGCTAAAAAATTGAAAATGAGTCGAAGAAAAGTCACGTGTTTCTGTTATTTTCCTCTTTTATTTCTATTCAGTACTAAGCTAATGATCTAACTTTGGATGATGATGGAAATTTTTAGCATATTGTTTTTTGCTAAATTTATACTATAAATATATACTAAGATTTTTTTAACCATTTTTCCTTTGATTTTGAACATGAATTATATCAACTTGATTAATTTCACCAATAAAGAAAAAATCATGCAAAGAAGGGTTAACGAAAACTTTTAAGAAATTGATAGACGATTGCATAATTTTATACAAATTTATTATTATGGTAAGATGGCAGAAAAATTGTGTAACAATTTTGATAAATTCATGTTTTTTTATTATGTAATTTTTCAAGAATTGAATTGATATTGAGACTATGTATGACATAAGACTCAAATTTAGTAATATATTGCCAATTATTTCAATTTTTCAAACACTTAAGAAATATTTAATAATTTATTTTATTTTCTATAGTAGAACTTTGCGAATTGTTATAAATAAACTAAGAAAATAACCTAAATGTGAGAAAAATCTTAAATATTTTTATATCTAGATTTGAATTGAATGTCAACTGCCTGAATTTCTGGCTTTAAAATATCTTCCTAAAATTGTAAAGTACAATACTCAGCCTATATTTCCAAGTATTATCTTTTTACATTTATGGAATTTCATCCAGCAAAAAGGAATGAATAAAAAGGGTTCAAAGACTCGTATTCTTAACCCAATGTTAATGAAAAAAAGTATTTTTAAAAAATATTTTCTTATTTCAATAACGGACAGCGTGATGTACCCCTTTTTCAATTTTGTTTCTTTTCAAAATATTATGCCCTTTCCGATTACTTTTTTTTTCTTTAATCATAAGATCCAAGCGGAAAATGTATTCTAAAAATGGTGATTTAAAAATATTTTTAATATTGAAAATATTTTTTAATCACTTTTCCGTAACCGTTTAACTTTCCACAAAACTTTAAAATAACTTTCAATTAGTCATAATACAATTAAAGTGTGATAGTATAATACAATAATAGTATATAATTAGAAAAATGTATATAAGACAATTTATTAAAATTAATTATATTTATTAAAATTTACCATATTACGTAAGAGATAATTTTAACTTAATATTTTAGTCTCCGTTTAGATAAATGAAAAATTTTTAAAGTAGATGTTATTAGTGAATTAAATTGAAAAAATTCGCATTTTACAAGTGTAATTTTATATGAAACCATCTTAAGAATCTATTAAAATATTTTTGTTTCTAAGGTTTCTTTTTTTTATTATTTTGTAAATTAATTCATTTTATTTTACTGCATCAAAGCGCCATTAGTTAAATGAGATAAAGTATAATCTTATTTAATAAATGTAGTTTCTTTGAATGCTTAAAAATTTCGTGAAATTTCTTAATATATATGCATAGAATGATAAAATTAATGAACGGCATAAAATTTAATACACTTATATGTGAATCAGTAATTACCTTAACGAAGTCTGGTTTTACAAGCTAAATTCTTTGGCATTATTTCTTTAATTTATCTTACATTTATTATCCGATCCAGCTCTATGGAAGATATTAAAGGTTACCATCTTGGCCTAGTTATTATGATGCAAAATAAAATATACTGATTTACAAAGTAATATTTAGCAATTATATTTCAATTTAAAGCTATTCTGTGATACATAAATGATTTATATATATATTCTTATTCTATTTGTAAGCTACGTGTATTAACTTCACTGATTTGCCATTAGGATTACTTCTAGAAGTAGCCATGTCAGGACGTTTTAATAAAAGATTGCAATTCATTAACAAATTTATTGAACATCGTGCTTATCCATTCTATGACCGACTCTCTTGATCGACGTGCATCACACCTTTTTTTTTTCTCAGTATGCGCCATCTAGCGGCGTTTACACATTTCTCACATACACTACTGGCCATTAAAATTGCTACACCAAGAAGGCGACATGTTACAGGCGTGAAATTTATACGAAAGGAAGAAGGTGCTGTGATATGCAAATGATTAGCTTTTCAGCGCATTTAGACAAAGCAGGCGCCAGTAGCGACACCTACATTGTATTTAAATGAGGAAATTGTTCAGCCGGTTCCTCATACACAAATTGCATTTAGACGTTGTTTCCTGGTGAAAAGTTGTTGTGATGCCTCGTGTAAGAAGGAGAAATGTGTACCAGCACGTTTCTGACTTTGATAAAGGTCGAATTGTAGCGTACCGGGATTGCGGTTTATATTGCTGCTCGCGTCGGTCGAGATCCAATGACTGTTAGCAGAATATGGAATAGATGGGTTCAGGACGGTAATACGGAACGCCATCTCAACGGCCACCTATCACTAGCAGCCGAGAAGACAGGCATATTATCCGCATGGCCGTAATGGATCGTGCAACCACGTCACGAGCCGTGAGTCAAAAAACGGGGTCGTTTGGAAGACAACAAGTGTCTGCATGAAAAGTTCGACGACGTTTGCAGCAGCATGGACTCTCAGCTCGGAGACCATGGCTGCGGCTTCCCTTGACACTGCGTCATAGACAAGAGCGCCTTCAATGGTGTGATCAACGACGAACCTGGGCGCACGAATGGCGAGACGTCATCTTTTCAGTTGAATCCAGGTTCTGTGTACAGCATCATGATGGTCGCATCCTTGTTTGGCGGCATCGTGGTGAACGCACACTGGCAGCGTGCATTTGTCATCGTCATACTGGCCCATCACCTGGCGTGATGGTATGGAGTGTCATTGGATACACGTTTCGGTCACCTCTTGTTCGCATTGATGGTGCTTTGAACAGTGCACGTTACATTTCTGGTGTGTTACGACCCGTGGCTCTACCCTTTATTCGAGCCCTGTGAAACCCTTCGTTTCAGCAGGAAATTGCCCGACCGCATGTTGCCGGTATTGTACGGACCTTGCTTAATACGGAACATGTTCGGCTGTTGCCCTGGCCAGCACGTTCTCCAGATCTTTCACCAATAGAAAACGTCTGGTCAATGGTTGCCGAGTGACTGGCTCGTCACCAAACGCCAGTCACTATGGTTGATGAACTGGGGCATCTTGTTGAAGCTGCATGGGCATCTGTACCTGTACATGCAATCCAATCTCTGTTTGACTATATGCCCAGGCGTATAACTGCTGTTATTACTGCCAGAGGTGGTTGTTCTGGGTATTGATTTCTCAGGATCTATCCAGCCAAATTTTTGAAAATTTAATCACTTGTTATTTCTAGTATAATATATTTGTCCAATAAATATCATTTTGTTATTTATATTTCTTCCTGGTGTAGCAATTTTAATGGCCAGTAGTGAATTTGTCAAATGAATTTTCGGTAAGAAAGAATACAAGGAATGGAATGAAATTTTTAGGATGAGTGTATCCTATCTAACTTAAAGCATAGCCTGTTTCATTTCGAAATTTTATTTACAGAGTTTGTAATTGATTTTAACCATAATTAACGCTCATTTGGTTTGAATTTACTGTCGACGCGTGGCACGTCAATCAGGAACTTCAAGAATAGAAGCATGCTGCAATTTCATCTTTTTGTACTAATCACTTGAGTGAAGGAAAATGAACCTCCTTCAGTAAATTTCTTTGAAATAAGTATTAACTATATTTTTGAAAAATGTTTCTACCTCTGCAGCGGACGTCTTTCCCAGTCAGAAATATGTTTGAAAAGAATCTGGATTTCAATATTTAATAACTTCAACAAACTTCACATCTCACCTACTGATCAGATTTCATCATGCGGTATAAAATTGTGTTTTGGACAACGCAAATCTCAATTGTCTCCAGAAAGATCATTTGTTTTGAAGGCTTTCTGGCCAGCATTTATTATTGCCATTGCATTTTACGTTACCATATCTTTTAACACGACCGACAATTGTAACTATTGCCTTTATAACGGTAATTTCAAACAACTGATATAATGAATATTCTTTCTCTGTATGTCTTCGCAGTCAAATAAATATTTTTTCTGTTGATAGTTGGTTTTCTTATTTTGTGCAGTTTCCCATATTATTTTTATGTGATTTCTAAACTTTGTGTGCGTCTTATGGTATTTTTCGTTTCAATGCCTATTATTAGTCTTCTTACATTGTTATCAATCGATGATCACATTTTATTACTTTAAATACTAATGTGATGCACTATGAGTTTCAGGGAAAACTCATAATGGCGAATTCAGTATTCGATAAGACACAAGAACCTTCACAAATAACACAAGATTTATGACACAAAGACATTCCTTTCAGTATGGGATCTAAGCTGAACCTAGTGAATGCAACAAATATAAGAATTCTGACCATCTCGTGGTATTTAACTTCTTGAATGGAGGAAAATGTTGTTGCACCAGTGAACACGTTCCATGATATCAAACTGACAACTTAATTATTATATATATTTAATAACTATATAATTAAAACTAACTTATTATATTCAATACTCTTTTCCATTTTTTTAAAAACTTAGCGTTTATTCAGTTATTATTTTACATGGAGGACATCGCCCGATCTTGCATTGAACTCATCAATGATTTTCTGAGTAAGAAGATATTTATCCAACAGAACTGAATTCTATTTAACACATGGAAAAGGCTTTTAGAAATAATCCCTGCCACCAGCCTGAATGGGAATTCGTGCTTACAATTTATCAACTAATTAATTAATAATAGGTCTGTTAGTAACGACCTTTGTACGAGGAGCCCACATTTATTATAAATCAGGCTAATTAAATGTGATTATTATGCATTATATTTTGTTTACTGTTATCTTCATTTGTATATAAGACTTGATCCTGTATCTCGACTTTGTTTTATGAATGTAAAAATAGTCTTTCTCTACCGCTAGAAGGAGAAAGAAGTGCTTCCCCAGGCCCGCGCGATCCGAGAGTATACTCACGCACGGGCCCGGGTGATTTTCCCTGTTAAGCCTAATTTCATTTAAAAAAAATCATAATTTCATTTGAGTGACTTGAAATTTATAATTGAGAATCGTTAATAGTATCTGAATATACTATAATAAATGTTTCATGATATTTATAAAAACAGTTACGAATTTTAAAGAAAACATTCGTTTTAATGAAAATGATTTCATTTTAATGAAATTTTATATTTGCTGTCAGTAAAAAATGGACGATTTAAAGATTTTAATAAATTATCAGTAAAGCTGCATGATATTTCCAAATAAATTTTACAAATTTAACGAACTGAATGAATGATTATTCACATTTATATCCGTTTGCCACTCATTTGCACGTAAATTGCTCGCACTATTTTCCACATAACCAATTATTTCAGCATCATCTGAATATTCATATCTACTGTCACTTGTAGTAGAAAAAACACTTTCCTCCTTTTCACTATCTGATTCGTTCATTAATTTCGAAATCTCACTCTCACTTAAATATTTTACTCTTTTTGCCTTGATGACTAAAATAAAACTGACCCAAAATATAAAAAAAACTCACAAAATCCAGCAAACTCCAAACTGTAAATGATAATTCCATCCCCACCTCTAACCAATAAACAATCCATCCTTTCCATGTTCCGTCAAAATATAAACACCCAGAGCGCAATAAATCAGGACCCTTTAAATGCCCGCTTCTCCATGAGCAATCGAAAACGTGCTGGTTGTTTACATTCCCCGGATTCACCAAAGAAGAAAAACAAATCTAGGAACTGACGTGTATATTGAAGGTCAACTTTGTGTGGAACAGTATTTGAAACTATAACGGACTTCAACTGCCATCTAGTGGCATTTAAAAATTCTAATAAAACGTTCCAACTTGAAATCACACCGGTGAGTGAGATTGAGGGCCTGAAAACGCGGAAAGTCTAATCACACATATGAGATCGCGGGCCTTGAAGGAAGAATTGCGCGGTCACATATATGTGATCACGGTAGGTTAAATAAACAAATGTTTAATATTTGGGCTAAAGTTTGATTAACGAGGCTATATTTTATTATTCTTACTTACTATCAATTTTTTGTTCCAAATTTGTGTCTGAAATTTCCGTTAATCTGCGCTTTAGGTCCCCTACTCTGCCAACTTGGCGATAACTGCACCAAGCGTGGTAAACCGGACGTTTTTTTTACCCAATGGGCTCTTTATGGCAACCTCCATAGGAAATAATTTGCGTTTTTTCGCGCATGCTCATTAATTGGTTTTTTTCTTTAAGCATTTTCATTGGTCGTTAATTAGTTTCAGTTTGAAAAATCGGTCATTTTCATTGGTTGCTGATTAGTTAAAAATCGTATTCCATTATCGCCATGGCAACAGCGTTTTTGAAAACCCGCCAAGTACGGGACCCACAGCACACTTTCGCCAAGTTGGCAGAGTAGGGGACCTAAAGCGCATTTTCACCGAAATTTCATTTGTTATGTTTGCAACCTCAATTTTAAACACCGTAAATCATTTACATTAAACGAAAATAATCTACGATCATTATATATTTTAATTTCTGCTTTTCTATACTTTTATGTTTTAAAAACAACATACTATTTATATGTAAAATTAAAAGAGTCATAATTACATCGGATATAAAATACTTAAAAAATATACTCAAGATTTGTTTTTTTACTAGTAATATAACTTACTGAAAATGACATATTATAAATAGATAATAACATTTTGTAAATAATGGAATTTGTAAATTAAAGTTGATATATACATACAATAACTAGAAACAAAAGTAATGATTATCCTAATTTAAAAGCATTTCAATGAAAAAGAGTAAATTACTTTTGTGAGCATTCTTTATAGAATGTTACCATCTCGAAATATTTAACTCTGCAATACAAATTCTTCGTTTCTCAAATACTTCGAATAATGTCTGAAGCGAAGATTTTGTGAAATGCTAAATATTTAATTTGCCCCTCGAATATTTATAATTTTAATTACCTCTGGACATTTGGAACTCTGCAATTTGACAGAATTTGAATGGGTCTTATAAGGGAATAAAATGCGATTAACTTTTGTCTAAGCTGTTTTCTCGAAGGCAATGATATTACACATGTTTTTAACAATGCAACTTTTATGAATGCCAGTGATATTCTAAAATGTTAGTGAAGTACTGAAATTTGGTAATTTAGACAGGCAAACAAAAATTGAGTAATTGAATATTCTGACATAACAGGAAGGGTTCTTTTTTGTATAAAATTGCTCAATTAAATAGCAAAAAGTAGTTCTGGAAATTTTCTTGAATTGTGGGAACATTCCCAAGCTGCCACCCCAACAAGCGTGCAATTTAAACGGTAGAAAAACGCAATATTGTTCAATAGTGGTTGAGGGATGAAACTACGGGGTTTTTTTTAATCTAAGCGCTACTTAGTGGTTGTTATTGTTACTTATGACACTCGACGAAGCGACCGTCTGCGACTGTGCGAATGAAGTAAGAAACAGCATCTTCTGTTTTTGAATTCAGCACACCCATAGAAGGTCGGAAGTACGACTTTGACTCATAGATGGTAGCGCCATATATTCTTCCAATTTAGAGATAAGAAGCCAGGGAATACCCAAGGCCTGGCTCCCCCCCCCAAAAAAAAAAGTATTAACTTGGAATGGGAGCATGAAAGACACTGAGACCAAGACCTATTTTATTTCACGTTCTCCAGTCACCATTAACCGCTTACCTGATTATCCCGAGTTATCTCGGGTACGTATATATTGCAGTTAATTATTATCCCGAGAAAACTCGGGTGAAGCAGAATTTGTTTTGATTTGTTTTATCACGTTTTTACTCGGCTTGGAAGAAATGAAACGAAATATTCAGCTTTAACTGGCAGATTGCCGTTTCATTGATTTCGCGGTTCTTTTGGCGAGATTGGTCACGTGTTTCTCTATAGATTAGTATAAGACGGCTTGTGGATCAGTAATGTACAAAGGAAGACAATTGCATTACAAAATATGAAATAATGGCGATGATGCCGTAAGAAAAGAGACCAGATACCATTGTACGGAATGTCAGGTATCACTTTGTGTTGTCCCTTGTTTAAAAAATTATCATACAAAGATTAATATTTAACTTTTTCCTCAATTGGCCGAGATAACTCGGGATAGTACACTAATATTAAAACTACATGCTTTTACACCTGTAAAAAATTAAAAATTCAACTTAAAACCTACATATTTTGTTTTTTTTCGTTTCCTTGTATTTAATAATAAAATAAAAAAATGTGATGATTTTTTGCAATTTTTTTCAAAAAAATTTGTAAGGGAAGCGGTTAATAGACACGACGGATCTTCTCATAAACCGGGATTCGAACTCACTACCTTCCGGTGATAAGAACGACGCCCTACGTAATCAGGCCACTGAAGCCCTTAGTATTAATTATTAAAGTTTAACATTGAACTTTTTCCCAACATTTGTCGATATTTGATTATGTTAAAAGCCACGTGACTTATTGGTAATAGTAAATTAATTAGAGTGAAACGTCTCGTGTTCTATGCCAGTCATCGTTAAACAACACGAAGATATGTGTTTGGTTTTACTTTTTGCATGAGCATTTGTTCGTATAGATACTAAGGACTATTCCGTATTCCACCCCTGTAACACATGAATGTAGCCTTACAATAGCACTTAAGAAGCCCGACGTGGAATTCAAAGTAAAAGTAAAGTGGAATGGATGACGTGCTCTCTATTTGGAAAACTAAATTTCGTAAATCTATTTATGAATATAACAGATTTACGAAATTTAATTTTGCTGATGTTAAAATTTACCAATTGTATTCAGTATTTTGTATGTTTACTGTTTAAAGGTTATCAATCTATTTCATTTTCTATTATTTAAATAATTTTTTTAATAAACTTGATATTTCTTACACTTTGGAATTTTTTCTTCAAATCAAGATTTACTACCCTAAAAATTTGAAATGAATATGAATCTTAAGAAAAATGATGAAAATTTTAATAAACTTTAATATTTCACAATTAGAGTTTTTTAATGGTGAAGGACATTAATCTAGTTTCTGTCGACGCACTCGCTCAATATTCTTTCTGATTCAAAAATCTTTATTGGAATCTTATGCATAAGGTAAAATGATTATAGTTGATTATTGATTACGATTTAGAAAAAAAAAATACTAAAGCGAGGGAGAGAGAGAAAAAAAGAAAAATATGTAAACTAATTTAAAACGTGACTAAAGCAGATGTTTTGTAAGAGGTACTGTGTGCATGTACAGTACATGATTTTAATTAAGGACTCGAATAATTGTATTTAGTTTGGGAAGTCTTATAAAATTAAACAAAGATCATATCAGCATTAACTATAAAGGGAAGCAGAAAATGGGTATATCAAGAGAACTGATTTCTGAACTTCTAACTTAGTTTTATAATAAAACACTTCTTTTTCGGAAATTTATTTAAAAAAGTTGTAACGAGACAAATTGCTTAAAATCACCCATTAGAAAATTCTCTGTAGTAATTAATATCTTTTCAGTTCATCCAAGTACATCACTCTATAAATGTGACGTGGAATTGAGTCATCTAAGAACTAGTTATTTGACTGCTAGTCATCATTAATTCAAACAACCGAAGCTTAAAATTATGATTAAATTTGGATTTAGAAAGTAATACGGTTCAAGAAATTAGAGGAAAAGTATTTCACTACTCCTTAAAAGCTTGAACGATATTGAATTACTTTGAACTCGTTTATTTAAAAGCAACTGAGTTTTTTTTTATTTAAAAACTGAAATCATAAATTTAGAGACATTAAATGTATTGATTTTCCTTAAGTTTAACACATTTAATATTATGTTTCATATATTAAACAGTGAGTGAATGCTTCATTATTTTTCTTTCAAGAAAATAAAATAAAAAAAAAACCTTTTTCTCACTGCAGACAGATTTGTAATAATAATTTAAAAATCTATCACCGAAGTCTATGGCAGTTTCAATAATAAATGGCGCTTAACAGCAAATGTTTGGAAACAATTGCTGGATATGACGTCACAACTAATGTTGTCTATTAATGATTCATACTTAAGACTTCTCAATCTTGCTGACTCATAAAGTTACTTGCTACGTAAATGAAAATATAGTGGATATCATGAATTATTTTTTTATTAATACACATGAATTTTCTGAATGAAACAATGGAAAGTGGCACTATTTGTTATGAATGTTCATCACTATAAACAAAAAATATTAAATCGAACCAAGTTAATTCATTATGCGAGTGTTGATCATTGAAACTAAATTTGATAATTGATGCAAATTAGGATTCACTGCTTGGAAAATAAAATAATTCAATCGAACCTCAAGATCATGAAATATTAGTCGGTGTGGAGTAATTATAAGCCTTAATTTTTTGGATGACTGGCTTTTTAATACAGATTAGTATTTCTTTCTTTTTAAGATAATTTACTTTAAAAAAATGGGAAGATGTTTCAATACAAAAAGTTTTTTTTCATGTTATCTTTAAACAGTTCCACGTTATATTTTTAAGTATTATCCTGAATATTTACAAGCAGTTAGTCATCTGCAAAATGATATTATTTTCATGCAAATAAATGTTGTATTAATAACGCAGAAATATTTCTCACAATAAGCTCTTTTTAGGACTGCAAAAAATGCGGTCTTCGAAGGTTGAAGATACATTTTCATAGATGAATTTATTATGCACGTGTTTCGAAAAACCATCCCTGTACTGAGTTTAAAACGGAAGTTGCTCCAAAGATAATAATGGAAAAGTGGAACTTTGTGCTGCGCTATGTGATACTACAGCAATATATATATGAAAAGCTTTCTCTTTCCAAAATAGCATTTAAAAGAAAGTTATCTTCTGTCTATTGTACTATTAATCCAATCGAATTTTATTTCTTTATACTGTTTTCAAAAGCTTTCTCTTCACAAGAGTTGAAGAATAGAATGCATTTTTATTTATTTCTAAAGTATTTGAAATGATAATGATTTAACTACGCGTAGTAAGAAGAAAAAGTTTAAAAATAAAATGAAATCTTTACATATTAAACGAATAATTCATTGACTCTTTTTACCATGCCCTCAAATCAACACAAACAACGTTTACTCTGATAAATGTACACTAACAAACACATTGCCATTGGGCAGAGGTAAAGAGAAGTAGAATCAAGCTTTCTAAGGTGGTGAGTTAGAGTTGAGTTGAGTCTACAACAGTGGTTCTTAACCTTTTTAAGCCGCTACCCAAAAAAAATCAAAATTTTTTCATTGCTTTATTTTAGAGCGTATTTTTAAAAAATCTTCAATCCTACGATGATGATTTTTTTTTAACTTAAAAATTTTTTATTTATTTTTTTAATAATAAAGATAAACAAAATTACTTTTCGATCCAAGGACAATTTAATTAATAATCAAGTGTTTTTAATAATTTTTATTGACCAAATTAAAATATATTTATAACTTTTTGAAAATAATTGACATTTTAACTTATTCCTAAAAAAAAAGAAATATCAATACATATGTTAAGTCTTTTAAATTTTAAATGCAAGACATACAGTTTTAATGAGAACCTTGTGCTTGAATACATTTTGAAAGATCTTCAAACCTTGGTTGAATGCTTGTCAAGGAAAACCTTATAGTTATTTCAGGATTTAACTTGTTCCGGTAATTGTTTTTGATTACACACAGAGCCGAAAAACTAGCCTCACACATATATGTTGTTGAAAAGGGCAATAATACTTTTAGGGCTTCTTTAACAATTATTGGCTTTTCGTATTTTAATTTTAACCAGAAAGCACATAAAGATTGAGTGTTTTTGTAGAAATTGTATCGAAGTGCTTGGTCATTTTGTATTTCTATTAATTGTTCTTGAAATTGATTAATATTAACAAATTGCTCACTTACATCAAAATTAAATGGCATTCGAACCCAGTTATATTTACAAAAAACATCGTCTGCAGGGAAATATCGATCAAAGTCTGCTATTAGTTTTTCTAAATGATTAATAATAATTTCCTGCATTTCAAAATCTGTGATATCAATATTATTGTCTTCAACAAGTAAATTAATAGTCAGGAATGATGCAAATTTCTTTACTTCAACCTTATTTATCCATGAATAAGGTTATGTTCGCGATCCAATTTCGGGTCGCGACCCATAGGTAAAGAACCGCCGGTCTACAAGATACGCTTATTGAAAAATAAACAACTTTATTATTAATATTATTTTATTACAATGTTAAATGTGCTTTAATTGATATTAAACTCTAAATTTAGATTTTAAGCAACATTTTTAATGCAGCAAGTAAATTCTCAAAGCTTATATTTGATTAAATAAGGTCAAAAAATAAAATAATGAGCAAATTTACTTAGAGTGAGTTAAAATCATAAAACTATTCAATTCATAATCGCCCCATTACTTCGAAATAATGTTTACTTTTTTAAATAATAATTTGGACTTTTTAAAACAACTTAGTTCAAATTTTTTTAATTTCTCGTAGACTTTATATTAGATATGAAATCAATTTAAGTTTTATGAGATTATATATCAACTAAGAACATAATATTTCTTCGAAAATGTACTTTCTTTTCAATTAACATATTTTTTGTAATAGTAATTAACATATTAACATATTCTCGTGAAAGATGAATTTTTCACGAATATTTCAGCTGATAATTCTAAAATAAATATCTTAATCTTCTAATTTTGTAAATTGATTACACTTTTTTTCTATTCAAAGCAATAAAATTTCAGTTATTAATCATTTCAAATATTTTTAGCTATTGGTATAAAAATTTTAATTTTACATTTTAATTATTCATAAAATGAAAAATGTGTATAATTTATTTTAGAAAGATAATGACTCAAACATTTTTTGATTTCTTGATATTATTTATTCCAAAATTCTGAGCATATGTAGTCACCAAAATTAAGATGACTAAGAAATAATTTTATTGCGTCGAATATTCACAATTAGTATTTGATAATTTATTTACTATATTTGTACATTTTATATTTTACATTTATTTATGTCTTGCAATAAATTAAACATACTTCTATGACATATATGACTACAAAACAGAAAAAACAAAACATTCTTTTTTTATATTTACATCTCTCTTTTCTTTACTGTTGCTAACTCACTTGATAGAAATCACAAAATATTTTTAATATTGCTATTTGATAAAATTATTAATACTTAAATATTTCAGATACTTTGACTCGTCCACACATACGCTCTACGCGTACGATAAACACACACGCACACACACACACACACACACATATATATATATATATATATATATATATATATATATGAGATATGGAATGCCAAATGACGCTGCTCTACATCATGACCTCATCTTAACACTTGCTGCTTCCACAGCGATCCTGGTGTCAAGTGTTAGATAAAGAAGAAAAGAGTAGATAAAGAAGAAAGACGTATTTGAACCTGGATGGTTCCAAAACCAATAATGTTGTTATCGTAACTCTTTGTTGTAATCGTAAATATCTTTAATTGTTTAATATACTATACTTAAAATGCCAATTAATTGCATTATTTAGTTATTAAACTAACCCCTACCCCACAATTGCATGTTTTTAATATTCATCATTGAATTGTTAAAAAAATAACTTTTGGATGCATAAGTGAAATAAAATTCAGAGTAAAAAAATAAATAAAATATTTTAAGGGCGTATTATATTTCCAAAAAATATATAATTTAAAAATAATATTTTACTTGTATTAAAAAGACATTCATTGTTTGATAACATTCAAAATTAATTGCCAATGTTAAACTTAACCAGTAATGTTTTAAATGCATTGTTTACATTTCGCTGTCGAAAGTAATCGGGTATAATTTATTGAAAGAAAAGTCAACATTTACTTAGCAATGAAGCAAAATTAATTAAGTTTTTTTGATTGGCAAACTTCTTCAAAGCGTCTGATAAAATTAAAGATTTTTTTTAACTAAACGGATTTTCTTATTTATGAGGAATTAAATTTTATAATGTAAAAACAATATTTTTAATGTTTGTAATTGTAAATGCTAACATTAAGTTATTGGGAATTTATTTTTATACTTATAATACGCCACTTTTTATTCGCCTGAACTTATTTGTTAGTTCACTTATTTTTTTTTATGTCTTAAGGAAATTTTCTCGTTCATAAAATTTGAGTTCTGTTCTAAAAAAGTGTTTAAATCGCTTGAATCTTCAATGACAATGATTTTAGAGGGAATAAAAAAAGGGAAATTTATTCTATTAAAAAAAAGATTATATAATCATTTCTCATATTATTATCTAAAAAAATGGAAAATGTATATAAACATAGCATTTTTTTTATATTCAAGCCATTTCTAAATGTGAATGCATTTTAATAGATTTTTTTTCACTGAAAAGATAAATTATATTGTCGCTTATAAAATGACTTGAGAAATAAAAAATATTTTAAAATTAGCACGATTGGCTTATTTATAATAATTTAGAAAAATATTTAAAGAAATTCCGTGAGTTATGTAGACATATAATTTTAGGCAAATCATTCATTAAAAATTACGAAAATATCAGCTGAAACTACAAAATTCAAAGACATTTTAAACAAGAATAAAGTAAATTATCAACATAATTATTCATATAATATTTACATTACCTTGAATGTGACAATCATTTTTCTCAGAATTTATGTGTGAGCATTTTGTTTTTGTACAAAAGCACTATTACATACAAAACAAAATCCCAAAAATGAAGGATTTGTTAATGAGTAAAGAATCCACATTGAAATAAATGTTTACAAATAAAAAGCAAATAAAGAAAATTATATGAATTTCTTCGATATCAAATTTATAATAGCAAAAATATTTGTTTAAAATCCTAGTCTATTTTAAACTATATTAAGTCTATTTTTAGTTATTGTAATTTAAGATTATTTTATGACAAACTAGATGTGAAATTTAATTTATAATTAAAAAAAAAAAACATTTTTGCTAAGTTGTATAAATTTTTCTTAAAATACAACTTTTAGTAAATGTTTTCTTTTTAATAATAAAAATAAAAATTCACTCTTAGGAAATTAAAAAAAAACATTTTTCAATTATATTAACCATTTAAATATTTAGCTTTATTTAAAGAATGGAACAATAGAACATTTGAAATTGAATATGAAAATAAATTTTTTTTATATTGTTACATAAAAAAATATGTTTCTAACTAGTTACAGGAATATTGTTATTCTAAATTTAAAACACCAAACTAGTAAAATAATTCAATATTCTTGTTACCATTTCTTCAGCATTTCAGAACCATTAATAATTTACAGTTCTCATCAATTGAATTGAATTGTTTTCTCAAATTATATATAAATCATTCATGATTACGCAATATTTTTTTTTTTTTTGTATTTCGATAAATATTAAATAATTAGTCCACTTCACAACTGGGACAAATGCAAAAGACCAGGACGTTCCATTGTGATAGGTGGGCTAATACATTTGTATCCGGACTTGACAGTGGGCACCTAAAAAATTTCACGTTCTTTTAGGGTAACATGAGGTTTTGTCTTTGGCCTAAGTGACAGCAAAAATAAGCATCACATCAGAACATCTTGGAATGGGAAGATACCCATAATTGTTGACTTCCTGCATCGGACTTCATTAAAGTCAACGTTTTCATTGACCTGGTCTAACCTGGTCTGACCTGGTCTCTTTTAGACTAAATGAAAGTTTAGAAACAACGATAGTATTTTGATCTTATTATTGAAACACTGAAAAACTTGAAAATAAATTTTATTTTTATTTTCATTCCATCTAATTGCTATACTAGTGCAACTGTTGATACAAGAACCGATCAGTTGGTGTCACACATCATCCTGATGAAAGACAGATTACAAACAGAAATAAAAATCTGTTTTTAAACAGCTTTAATTGTAAAAAAAGAGAATAATTATCAAGTTCTTTATATCAATTTTTTAAAGCTGTGGGCACATGCAATTGTTTACAGCATAGAAAAGTTTTTTTACCCAATAAAGCCTTTTTGAACTGTAAAGTGAATGAAATTTAGTTGTCAAACAAACACTTAATTTGTAATTGCCATTTTGCTGTCTTGTTGCACGGAGTACATAGGTCTCTAAAGGAAAGCCTCTCCTTTCCGTTTACATGAGATAAAGAGACACAGCTTATCGAAATTCTCTCATTTTAATCAATTTGGAAAATAAAATACTCGATTACACTAATGAGGAGTATTCATCCACCAAACATGAGAGGCGTGACATTTGTTAAACAAAACACCAAAGAGAGATAGACACTACTAATAAATCTTCAAAAAATTGCTCAAACCACCTTAATAAAATTTTATTGGCGTCAGGTAACAACGAAATTCTTCCTATAAAGATTCATGTTATGCCACCCAACCTGTCTAGTGGTTAGTGTAACTGACTACGGATGGGGAAGACCTGGGTTCGAATCCTGGCTCGGGCATGCATGTACAATCTCCTTCTCTGTGTTTCTTGTATTTCCTCAGATGATGGATGAATGTGGCCCGCCCTACAAACGGGTTTGTGGTGGAGTGGCGTGGGCGATGTTACTCGTACCTCCGTAACTCGGTTCACTGGTGCCCACCGGGTAACGATAAAATGAGTAGCAGTTTCCGGCCTTGTTGCGGCTAATGTATATGTACTTGTTCAAGTGTGCCCGCCATTAAAAACAAAACAAAAAAAAGATTCATGTTATTGAATCAACAATGGAATACATGTTTACCCAATCTGAAAGAGAGAATATGACAGCGATTTGCCGAATCCTCCTTAACATTTATGTGAACTTGAATTAAATATTCATCAGGAAAGTGAAAAGATTCTGCAATTTGAACAATTGTTTTTCTTTATAGTAAAAATTTCCCTTATAAAATCTGATTATATTTTCTGCTTTGAATTCTCTCTCTCTCATTCTTTAGATATTAATGTTTTTAAGGAACAATCGATAAATTTCCAATGGTATTTTCTGGGATTCAAAACACAAATATTTCAAAATTGAAGTCACAACACAAATATTGCAAACACAAAGTTGATACTTTACAATTATATCTGTAATTTAATACACATTGAAAATTTACATCGAGAAATATACTATTTAGATATATAATACATTTTGCCGCACTCCTGATATTACCAACTACAGTGTGTCTACTGACTTATCAGTTTTCCTCTTCCAATTAAAGGTTTCATTTCAGGAAGTATTAGTTTGGGGAAAAAGAAATCCATCATTTTTACGTGAACTTTTCGTAACTTCTTTCAGATTCGCTTTGTAAAAAGGTTTAAAACAGTTTTCATGTAGATTTTAGGTCTTGTGCGAAGCTACGACTGCTGACATGCTGTCAAGTTTGATCATTTTCGATATTTTATAGATATTCTCGACGATGTTGTATCCATGCGAGGTGCATCTTTAGCATCCAAATACCCAAACGGAATAGACGAAACCAAAATTATGCGTAACTGGTTGTTACAGTCATATATAGGATGATAAACACCTTTCACAATTTTAGCCACCTGGTTAGCATTTTCGCCATTATAAAAGAAAAACTAAAATGTATCGAATTTTCTGTTTGTTGTCTTCTATTTTTAAAACCTTGTACTCATAACTGAATTAATCAAACAAAAATTCGCAAGAGATTATTTTAGTGTCAAATGTCACCTTTCCAATGAGCATAAATTTGAAATTGTTTGATAGATTCCTCACGAGATAGCGATCACTACAGACGTCTACCGAAAAAATAATAGCTAACTTTTTCCCCAACCTAATATCATCGTATTAGCCCATATTTCTAAAACATAATCTCTTATTTCAGAGGTATTCAGGTATGAAACTAACATGTAGATACAGGAAGACCTCATAGCGAATATTGTCATCACTATGGTATCTTAGTCTCCAAAATTGATATCTTACAGTGTAATCAACAATCCTTTTTGTATACTTTTTAACCATGGAATAACTTTCAGTGCTAAAACTTTTGTATTTTAAGAATATCTTATACGAATATTCTACAATACCATAAGTTTGCAAACTCTTCTGAAAAGCAGTTAGAATTCCTAGCACTGACTTTGAATCTAGCTTTCTTGTTACTTTACTGCAAAATAAATGATGCTAAAAACTACTTATTTTCTATTTATTTAGCATGCCTTATATATTTACAATTAACTAAGTGCGTTTCGTAAAGTAACACTTTTCATAACTAATTATTACTGATCTATTTGACCAATTAATATACTTTCTTTTTTTTATTTCAAATAATAGTTATTGATGTGATATTATGTTCGGTGAAGTTGTTTCCTGGGCTTTGATTCATGAAATGCTTGAAACATAATTTGAATCGGATGGATTTAAAAATATTTTTTATTCGATATACTGTTTTAAATACGATAGTGTAAGATTAACAAAATTATAGCATAGCAGTTTTTAAGAAATAAGTTTTTAAATGTGTCTTGGTAACAGATTTTAATTGTGTACATCCCTTCTAAGTTACCTAATGATTATTGAAAATAAAAATAATAGTTATAGTTATTTATATATATTCAAAAATATTTTTTTCTTGACAATTGTTCACAGAAAAATAAGAATGGACAGAGAAAACACTTGATAAAAGCTTCATTCTTCAACTTGTCAAACCACCGAAATCTTTAAATTTGAGTCAAGTGATTACAGAATCACTCTCATCAAACAGTAACAGTGCACATAATAACAATGGATCCCAAACTGAAAAAATGTTTTACCCATGCTAAGTCTCAAATATACAGGAGTTGATTGTTGTCACGTTTTTCTTGATAACCGATCCCACTTCTAGTCTCTCTCCTGTTCATTCTTGCTACTTTTCTCTCTTCCTTTTCTGGGCTGAATATTTATCAATCTAGCTTTTAGCTCAACGATCTGTGATTTGGGTTCCCTTGTATTCAAATGGTAGGAAATTCACTTGAACCGGTGGGTCTTGGTCCTTTATGTGTAAAAGATGACAGTTTAGTAAAAATTTACAAAATCTCTTCTTTGGTTGGTGTAAGAACATCTGTCGACTAAACATTTACATGCGGAACAAATTTAGCTTTCAATTTTACCAATGCCTGTCTTAGAGTGCCAAGCATATTTGCTATCTAAACACGTGGGCTTTAGGTTGACCATTTACGCGGGATATATGTGCTTCGCAGTGTCCTGAACAAGCAAACATAGTAGGCTGCCCGATAAGCTCTCAAAGTTTAATTCAGTTCAGAAACTGTTTTATTTTTCAAGCTGAAATAACGAATTCCATTCAATCACAAAATAAATTAAAGAAAAGAGTGTGTGTTTTTCAAATATTTTTTTTATAATTTTTGAATTATACAAGCATTTTTTATTTTTTTATTTTTAAAGTCTATTATAATCTTTTTTATTTAAAGCTACATTATGGTATTATTCTATTTTAACAACCAATACAAAATCATTGTACAGAATAAAATTTTTTCTAAAATTTTTATTCTATATTTTTTAAATGTTTCAATTAAACATAAAAGCAGTTGGCTAGAATATCTTTTTCAATGTTTATGCCTTACCTAAAACATAAAATTTTGTTTGGAGTTTACATATGCTAATCCATGAAATCTTAAAATGCTCAAGGTTTTTATAAAATGCCAACGTTAAACTATTGTGTTGAAATAGCTATTGAAATTATTAAATTGTTTTACAAAAATATTTACTTTCATTTTATTTACAAATGATCATTTTCAGAAAGTATGCAGTTTTTCAGGAAAGTATTCATTTATTAATATTAATTATATTATCAAAGACATCGTTATTGTCCATCTATTATCTATGCTCTGTTGTTAATTGCATATTATTTCATCATATTTTGATAAATCTACATTCAAATATAATTTTACTGAGGCAGTTTTATTACATTTATTTCTATTATGTATTTCTCTGGCTTTATTGAATTTTCAGCAGATGTACTAGATAATTAATTTATCTCGGGATATATGGCTGATATCAACAAGTACAATCATGCTTATATGAAAACAAATATTCATTAACTAGAAAGATAAAACAAAAATTTATATACTACTTAGATATCCTAATTCGAATAAGATATGTTTAAAGCAAATATATAACATTGCATATTTTTATCAAATTCTTGCTGATTAAAACTGCCCATTTCTTTTCAATTTATTTCATATATATGTTTACAAAATTATGCAAATATTAATATGATTTACATTCCAAAAAGATATTGAGAGAAACAGTAATGTCAGAGAGAGATAATTTAGCAGAAAAATATTTCTCTCCCTATTATTTATTTTATTGTCTATTAGTTTCTGTTGTGCATTAGTTATAAATTTAAATATTATGATCTGCATTTCAAGAGATATGCCTAGAAATATTTAATGAATTTGCAGTTTTTTTTTTTTTTTTTTTTTTTTTTTCAAAATTTGTTGTTTAGCTGTTGTGTTGACTTGATCAACAAGCAAGTATTTTAATTTGAATTATCTTTATAATCATGAATATCTATCTCAAATACCCCCTGAAAATGAAATATCTAATAAAAGAATCAGGATATAAAACTGAAGTTCTAGATTATTTTGAGTACATTATTTGTTTGCGTGCTCTGTTTGTTATAACCGATATCTAAATAAAATATCGGTTATAACAAACAAAGCATTTTGTCTAATGTTCTTTGTTCTAACGAAATAAAAGTTGTTCCATAGGGGAAAAATTTAATATACTGATAAATATTTTTATGCAAGACATAAATGTTAGATTTTCAATACACTTAATTCCCTTGACTCTTAATAATGAAATTATTTAATAAGGATAATAATGCTTCTAATGCTTGTAAAAATTATAAAATTTAAAAAAGTACCAATTATTCAAACGAACATCACTTAAAAATATATTATATATCTATTTTATGGATAAGAAACTAAAATAATGGTACAAAAATCTTTTCAATGTCAAATCATTTAAAAAAAGAATTTAAAAAAAATTCCTTTTTTATTAATTGAGCTGTCAAATAAATGAAACAAATAACGTGATTGAATTATATATAATTGAGTTTTAAGCCACAAAAGGAATCTGACTTTTCTACTAGAGTAAGGAAAATAAAACATTTTCCCATCTTTTAATAAAATAGTTTTTGTACATCAAGCACATTTTTAGGACACATTTATCAGAGTTTCTCAAATGCGTTATTAGATCTAATTTATAGATTAGCAACGTCTGTTTTATAAAATATATTAAAATTTAAAGATGGCTTATATCAATGTATGCGTTCATCCGGTGCTGATTCATCGACACGTGCAGCGATTGTTTTGGTTTGATGTCAAATAATGTGTTCATAATTTTGCCGTAACTAATGAAGAACAGTTGCGTCACTTCTTTTTAATTAATATGTTTAATTATGTGCAAGTATTTATTTCTTCTTAATATTTGAAAATCAATTTTGGAGCAAAAGCAGTATGCTTTTTACTTAATTCATAAAATTCAAATCCCTTTTAAAATCTAAAGGTGCAGTAGTGTTATTATAACAAATAAAGATTTATATAAATTTAAAGAGAACATTTTAGATGGATGAAATATTCTTGAGAAGTATTTTTAATGAAAGGGTAGTAATTAGTGATTCATTTAGCTGATTAGTCATAATAATAGCTAAATTAGTTCATTTAGCTGTGCAATTGCTTAGGATGTCAAGCATTTTGCGGATTAATCTTCCAATGATTAAGATAATTAATATTGTTAAACATTTACCAGAATGAAAATCTGCATTAGCTTTGATTACTTCATTTATTTAAATTCATAACCTAAGGCATAAGTTTTAAATATATCATTTCTTTATGGAAACAAAGAAAAACTTTTTCATTTAAAAAGTAAAATTCAGTTATAATTACGATATAGTTATTTTTAATAATAAATTTAGTTCTAATTAAGGTGTTTGTAAATTGCATTGCTATTACATCTTGTTGGGAATTCATTTGAAAAATTCACTAAAATTTCTTTCTATTTGATATTTTAAAATTTTAATTCTTCTAAAGCACTACCTTCTTATTACACTTACGAAAGATTTAGGTTTCAAGAGACATATAAAGTTTAACACATTTTGTGGATTATCATTCTGATAAAAAAGGGAACATTTCATTTATATTAAATCAATTTTGTTGAAATCTTATCAAAATATTAAGAAATCAAAATCAATTTATTGTAGCAAATGAAATATATGTTATTTTAAAGAGCGCATTGTTCTAAGTTTTATATTTCGAATTAATAAGATTAAACTTGTTTAGTAAAATTTCAAATTTAAATCGATTCTGTATTATTTTTCGCAGTGTAATATTTAAACGGTGAAACAATTGACTGTGATTGAAATAAAAAAAAATACATTTCAATTTCCTTCCTTTCTACATATTTTTAATACCTTACATTAGATTTAATTTATATTATTATTTCTTGGTTGTTTCATAACATAATACTGAAAAATTTTTAAATTTTATATCATTTAAAAAATTTTTTATGCTTTTCTTGGCGTCTTTTCCTGTGGTATCGTTATTTGTTTTCTTCGTAATAAGTTCCCGCTTCCTTGTGTATTGTATAAATGCATAATTTTTGTGCGTCTTTTGTAAAAGTTAATTGAAATAAATTAGTCTGAAAATATTTTATCTGCAGTATAAGTTAATGTTTGCTCTCCCATTTGAAATACCCTTTTCTATTTATTTACTTACATTTGTTCTTTTCGAAAACATAAAGCAATTTTGTACATAGTATGAAATAAAGCTAAATTTAAAAAAAATTTCGTTAATATGATGAATAATAGGAAATATTAAACTAATAAAATAAGACTATAATGAGAAGGCAAAACAAAAATATAAATTTGATTAATTTATTTTATGAAACATTAAGTTAAAATTGAGTTTTTATGAAACTTGTGAACCACATGTTTTCTATAGGCGAAAGATCCGAAAAACGAGCCGGTCAGGGAAGCAATTCAATCTGGCGATTAACGACGAACCCTTAAAACGAACCCGTGCTTTTAACTGAACCTTTAACTAAACTCGTAAAAGGTGTGGTCAATTGTTATCTTCTTGAAATATGGCTGTGGGCATGCCCCGAAGGTAAGGAAGGATATTTGGCACCAACACCTGGCTGTTTAAAGTACCGGCAATGCGTACTAAATGAGTGTAAAAGTTATATCCAATACCATAATAACATAGGACCAGTGTGGCTGTGCATAACGCAGTTCTTCAGCATCCTTTTTCCACGGTGTCTCTAGACACGAAAGCGACCATCCTGGTGTTGCAGACAGAAGCATGACTCGTCACATTAAAGGCAATTTCCTTCAATTCTGCCTTCTACATCCTTCTTTCATAGCACCATTGCTAGTGAAAACGTCTGTTGCTCTGCGTCAAGGGTAGACGAAGCAATGGACGTCTTGCGGACAGTCAATTCTTCTGTAAACGGCTGGTACGCGCAGACACGGGATGATGCGCTAGAGACTGAATTTTCTGATCTATGGTTGGTAATGTGGCTGAGAAATACGTTACTGCTATACTCATAATTTGCTTATCATCACGTAAAATGGTACACTGAGGTGAATGCGATCGAACACGTTGGTCCATCATACCCTTTTGCACCCAACGATCCACATTACAGTTGTTTGGTTTCGTCCAACACGACTAGCCCAAGAAGATAATCCACAATCTCTGTTGGCCGCTATTCTTCCCCTGGCGAACTTGGATACTTAATAAAAAAATGATCGCTGCTTTCTACGAGGCATAATTGATCAATTTTTTAAAAAAACCATAAGAAAAACACAATTGTTGAAATAGAAATCATTGAAATAATCAAGCCTTAAATAGCACTTTGAAATGGAGCCACCAGCAAGTGCGTCTGCACTAAAATTCTAATGATTTGCATATCTCACCTCCACTAATGCATGTTGTAAATTTCATGTTGTTTGCATGCATCCTTCATGGTGTTGCATTTAAGGTGGCTAGTAGAGTACAATTGAGAGAGCGATGAACTATAGAAGCGTTTTATACTCATTCTTGAAGGTAAACAAATATATTTGTTTTGTTGCTTGCCACGCAATAATTTTTTTTCCCCTACGAGGGCTAATTAGATCGGAACGTACAACCTAAAATGAATTTTGAATCACACTACCCTCACTTGAGTTAGCTCAACACTTATAGTTTAAAGAGTACTTCCAAATTATTGCAAACATTAAAGCTGGAAATGGATATCGAACTCAACAATTGTTGAACTGACGGCTAAATAGTTTACTATTCGTTACTCATCTTGGGCGAACAAATATAAGCATTTCAATGTAAAAGATATTACTCAAGCACTTTTTTTAATGTTGTTTAGGAATTTTAACAGTTTAAATTCAATGGCACCATAAGAATTGAAGGTTGCCAAATATTTGTCATGTATAGCTTTCCGGAAAAATTTTGTCTAAGTAATAATTCTTATTCACGCGAAAAGCAAGGAAACTTCCTAGCACGCATTCGTTAGATGTGCCTGCAGAGGGTTAAAATGCAAATTCCAGATTCATCAGTGGCCAAAGTAAACCCAGAATTTCTCATTTAGAAAAGTTTTTCAGTTGGATATTACTACCTCTGGGTAAGAGTAATTTCTAATTTCCTGTTTAAAATTGTGTAAAATTTGCCAGAGAATTGTATAGAGTTATCCATTATTTAATGTTTCCACGTCATTACCGAAATTATGTTGTCAGAAATTTGTCTGTAATCTACATTAAAGAATTAAAAATCGAGTTTCCTTATGATACATTTATTTATACTTTATATATTATATTATGTAGTATATTATATTTATTTTTAAGATTTTAAATGCAAAATTTAAGTTTTTGCTTACATACTTATGTGGGGGAGGGACAAAAATTTATGCTCAAAAAGTTCTTAATGACTTTTAAATATGAAAATCGTTAAATTAATAGAAAGAAAATAACGTTGTAAATAATTTGGGAATTTATAATTCGCTTTAAAAGTAAAATATTGACGATATCTTTAAGCTTCACGCAAATATTTTTTATAGATATTAATCCCTGTAGATTTAAGGAAATTGAAATTATTACAGAGAGAATGATACCATAAAATTTAACATGATTTCTCAAAAATAACCCAGCACGTTACTATTTAATAAATGCATTTTTTTAAGAAGAATGATAAAAAAATTAATCACGTTGGTAGATTAAAGTCAGTTTTACTACGATCATTGATTATACTAATTTAAAAACTAGATAAGCATATGTAAACTGTTGTAAATTCAGAATAACACAAAAATATCGAAATTTTTCTATCATGGAATCAAATTTATTAATTTTATTCCCAAAAGTGGAAACATAAATTTATAGTTGCGCAATAAATTGCAACGTAACAGCACACTTTTTTAGTAAATAAGTTAACGGATAATAATGTTTTCTTCCCACCTTCTTAAAAATTACATATAGCTACATTTCATTTTGACAATTTCCATAAATATTTTATGGAATAAACTTTGCGTTGATTAGATACTCAAGAGATTTAAAACATTATATTTTTATGATAGAAAAAGTGAATATTTTTAATATAATCATATTTATTCCTCTTCAATTTATGAATAACAGTTTTCATAATAGAGCGAAGTGTGAGCTATATTTCTCGAAATAAAGAAAAATAAATATAATTTCATCTTATTTTAATAAATATATAAAAATCATAAAATAGAGAAATTGAAAAAATTATATTCATATTAAAGCAACAGTTTTTAATTCACTTGATTTTAAAGAAAACTCCATAGTTACTCTTCCTAGCGGGATTAAACTTCTCAACTTATTTTCAATTAACATATATTATAAATTAAATTCAAATATCTGCCGAAGTAAAATATTCAAAATGAATTAATGAGAGAGATTTCATAAATATCTTGATAGAAAAATATTAAATTAAAAATTTTTTTTAAATTCTTAAGTTTTAGATTTTATTAATTATTAAACGATTGAATTACTACTATAAAACACTAGAAAAGATATAAATTAATTAAGTATGTATTTCGGCACAGGTAATATGAGAAATTTTGATTGTAGATGTTTATCTTAGATATGAGAGAAAAATTTCATTCTGTTTTTGAAGCTGAAACGATTAATTTAGAATATGTTTTTACCAGTTAAATTAGAATTAAATATTTGTGATTTTGCAATTGCAAAAATATATTTGCTTTTTGTTTTTTTCTTTCTCCAGCAAATGTTTTTGTTAAATTTGAGCAAGAAAAATAATGAATGCATTTTGATTAAGCATTTTAATTTTAAGTGGAACTAATATAAAAAATCATTTTCAGTTATAACATTTGAAATTAAAGATTTTTATTTTAAATGGAAAAAAATTGAATTATCTTTTATCCAATTCAAAATTATGTTTCGCATAATTTAAAAAATTATAATAAGGTTAGCAAACACGTAATTTATATACTAAACTAATATGTTTACACCTTTAATTATAAAAAATTTTTGCATTTTTAAAACCAAAATTATATGAAAATAAAAAAGGATGCCTTTTTTAAAATAGAAATTATTAATTATGTATATTACTTAAATTTTCTTAAAATTTTTTTTGTTAATTCAATTGAGCATATATTTAGATATTTCACATAATGCATAATGGATAACATAATTTTAAATGGAAGATCGAAAAGAAATCTTCATTAATCATACAAAGTTATTTTAATGATTTTTAAAGATTTTTCAATTATTAGTTTAGAATTATTCTTAAAATATAAATTAAAATTGTTGAAAGCAATTACTTTCGTTAAAAAAAATTGTTTCTTTTAAACTTTTTCAACTCAATTAAAACTTCTTTTAACAAAAATTCTTGAAGAAAGCATTTTAATTAAAAATTCTGTAAAATAAATATTAGAAACGATATACTAATACAGATCAATTATATTTTAAATCTAAATAAATTGATTTGATTACCTAAGAAGTACTTCATTTTTTAAACACTTTTAACGATTGAAAAATACGAGTAACAAGGTCACGTTCATACAAATGAAACTTAAATTAATTATGGATATCAATTTAAAACATGATCGCCGGTAGATAAATAATATAGATATATTAATAATTCTCTAAACGTTTTATTTTCACAATAACTTCTTTTTGTTATGATTATTCATAAAAAAATACAGTTTTTATAAATAATCATTTCGTGTGAATTAGATAGATACATTTATTTAAATTATTTATGATTCAAATCTAACAAAATTTTATTTGTGTTAGTATTCATAATTGACATAAAAACTAGTTATACGCCAAAAATTATTTCGGAAAAATAACTCTCATTAAAATTATTTCCTTAAATTTTATCTCTACATTCAGAAGATTTAAAATGTATTTTCGGGTATTGATCACTTTTTAATAAACATAAACAATGGAGTATAAGTTATATTAACTCAATTTTCCTAGGTATTCTTACTTTTTTTGGCATTTGAAATTAATTTACTCACACGGTGATTGTAATGCATCTTGTTCAATAGGAAATCATTCAAATACTTTCATCGAAATTGGTAAGAGAAGAAAATCTAAAATATTATGCAGCACATAGCCTTTTAAAAAATATTATTACTAAAGTAGTATTTCAATTAAAAAAATTTTATCTGAAGTAGATATACCTCAATTTTATGATTTATTAATAGGTCAAATTTAAATAATTTATGCACATATTTTAGTTTAGAAATTATTTAGTCTTTTATTAAAGCAATTTCCTAACTTTATAAGCTCCCCAATGACTTAAAGCTACTATAAAGCACTTTAAAATCTATTAAATAATTGTTTTCTAGAGAAACCTATAGTAGATAGTTAGTTGTATTTCCATGTGACAACTCTGGAAAACTCCCAAGCACCCACCCCAACAGATGTGTATTTAGAAAGATGACACCCATCTTTCGCTGTGAACATGATTTTTCGGGTCATCAAAACGCCCAATAATAAATATATTTTAACTAAATATTTTTTAATAAAATAAATTACACTGTGTTTACACACACACTCTCTTTATATATATATACACGCAAAGTGTATGTGTATGCGCATATTTTATTGTAATTTATTTTATTGTGTAAAAAAATCCTTTCTCATCAACACTGAATTTTTTCTGGACGTGAACTGTAAATGAATATGCACAAGGGTAAGTTACTTATATCTGTTTGTAGGTCTCTATGTAAGTTAAAAAATTAAATTTTAAACTTTTAATAATAAAAAAATATATTTTAAATTTTTTAACACAAGTATTGTTATCAATTTAAAATATAATAAAAGGTGATTTGAATTTGTTACAAATTTGCTTTTTGATCGATGGGACCGTTCCGGAACCTTTCTCGGTTCCAGAATGGAGGCGTTTTGTTCTTCTCTAATATCATATAATAGTTATTTATATTTTGCATCTAGAGGAAGATCAAAAATATGTATGACTTTTAGTTTCTCATTTTCTCAATGTTATTTTTTTTGTCAAGGTATTGAATATTATATCATATTTTTAGTTTAACCAATGTGCTGTTTATCGGATATAAACAGAAACATGGATAAATGAAATCCAGATTTCAATATTTAACAATTCATAACCACTTAAAATTTTCAAATCTTTTAATTTATTTCATTTTTTTAACTTATATGATATATGATGTTTAACTTATAAGCACATTTTTCCCAACGCTAAATAAATAATAAAAATCATGAAAAATGGTAAATAAAGTCATTTTATCAAATCACATTTTCTCTATAAAATTGGCATATTTAAAAGAAAATTACTTGTAATTTGTTTAATCACAATTTTGTAGTAGATTTCTGGACATTTAGTGTAGGGACAATAAAGAGTCATTGATTCAGTAATATGCATGACAACTTAAAAGCACTTGAAGATCTTAATTACTCAAGCATATCATCGTACATTTTTGCTTTGCCTTTACTTGTTCTATGAACATGTACCTATTCATTAGGCATTTTTGCTCTCAAATTGAACAGAGCTCTGAAAGAATTTATAATATTTTCAAGTTAAATTATCATTTTCGAAGTGGAAATTAAACTCTCACTTCTTCGTTTGTAAAATCGTGAAAGTTCTTGTTAAAATATTTTATGAATATACTGCTAGTTAAAAATTCTATTAATAATAGTTATTGGTAGTTTCTATCAATTGCTAAGTTAAACATTTGTTAGTCTGATTACTACATAAAATAATTCCTCGGTAATATTTTTAATATTTGTAGGCACATTGATAAAAAAGATAGTTTTTATATATTCTCTTATCATATTTTACTTTCGTAAAAATTTGTGTCGTGCATTATTTAAAAAGATTTGCCTTTTAAAAAACTACTAAAAAATAGTACAAACATTTATATTTTATAAATTATATTATTTATAGATAAAACTTATTTATAAACTTATTTCTCACGGGAACTGCTTAGAAATCACTTCAATGTTCAAATGCGGCGGCATAAATTCAGGAATAAACAATCCCAAATTGTTTAATTTCTCCTTAATATTTATATACATTGAAAAATTTATTTTAATGCAATTGAAAGAGATTACATTATTTATAAAAATATTATTAAAATTCTAATTTGAATGTAAGAAGGTGAGGTATAGGAATCCGTACAAAATTTTTTTTGTTATGTCTAGAGATTATGCATAAGTGATCATTTTAAAATAATCGAGGAAAACACTTCAATTCCTGAAACGAGAAGCGTCCAGTAACGGCTACCATCATAGTATAATTCAGCCTTACAGTGAACTTAAATCAATGTTAACTAAGAGAGACAGATGTGTTAGTTTATGGTTAGTTTATCAATGGTTCAATTAAAATTTTGATGTGAAACATAGTTTACGTTTTGAGTTAACTAGTCTTCGACTTTTTAATAGAAATTACTCTCTCTTTCATAAAGCCCTTCTGAGTTCTATAATGTCCAAAAAATTCAGCCGACACGTAGCACATTTTATTTGAGCAATTTCATTATACTCCCGCTATCGGTCATCGGAGCTATTGCTGAGCAGTTTCCATCACATACAAACTTTGGTGATTGTAGGTTAGGTCAATAAATAGGCTTTGGCTTCAAATGAAAAATATTTAGTTAATAAAGTGTAAATAAAATGTTTGTATTATTTTTGCATGTTTTTAAAACTGTAAATCTTTTAAAACAATACTGCGTTTTTTTTATCTCTCCCAATTATGAGATTATCGTAAGGAAGTTGTTGTTGTTGTTGCTTATCCCCTTGGTACAGGAAAGCTTACAACTGGTCCAGAAGATCTGGCATAGGGTAGTATGCAGCTTCTTTTTTGGAGAGGAACTACAAGGGCAGAAGACTCACTTTACCTCTGAACACACATGCCATAGGTACCCGTTTATAGGGTAGGCATCCATTCATACAAGGAAAGGACAAAGACAGGATAGAGAATAAGTGAATCCTTTCCTGAACTGAGATTCGAACCCATGACCTCCCGATCAGCAGTTAGGCACGCTGACCATTAGACAGGGTAGGTGGCATCGTAAGGGGGTAAAGAATTTATATGGTGGAGGCATCAAGAAGCCAGGCATTCTACCTAAAATTTAACTTTGTATTTAATTTTGGGTTATAATATTTTATGACTACAAGGGATGTGTTGAATAATTAACTAACGATAAGTGATTGTACTTTCATTATTTCATATGTAATCAATTTCATTTGTATAGAAAAGGTTTATAACATATATATATATATATATATATATGTGTGTGTGTGTGTGTACATATATATATATTTCGTTTTATTGATTACAATGGATAATTTTGAAACTTTTAATTTTATACAAGTATAAGTTGCGATTACTAAGTATTCTTCTAAATTTTTAAACTTCATGAAAAAAATAATTTAAGTTTCTACGTGATGGTTTATTAAATACATTATATAGCCTTTCTTGGTAATGCTGAAAGTATTCCTAAATTTTAAAAGAATCCACAGAGAAAACATAAGGAAGCACAAATCTCTGTCTCACTTATCTAGAAGACTTAAACTCTACTTTTCTATTTACTAAGCTAATCAGTTTATTCACATCTGCAGAAAAATCATATCAATAACAAAAAAGAAAATTTTATTGATTCTATTTGAATTTCTGAGAATTATTTATTTAATCTAGTAATATATTCGTTTGTTAAGATTTCATGAAATCAGTTTTCACATTGCTTATCAGTGTTCGGAACAAAGCTACCAAAGTAATGGGATTGTTATAATGATCGTCTCTGGAAAACAAATTTCGAGCTTGCTGATTGCATTTACTTATTAAATCTACGCTAACACATGTAACTTATTCAATAGGAGCTCCTCAATGCCAAATCAAAACTGCAGACGTCCCAAATTAAATAGAACTGAGCATATATTTAAACCCATGGAATTTCCCTAAATATTTGACAAAGCAATCGTTGTGATGCTGCGGCTAATTTAAAAGAATTCTCCTATACGCAAAACTTGCGATAAAATCAATTTTCCTTCCGTAAACTTGAAATCACTTTACTTTCTAAAAATGAGAGGTATTAAGTCACCAATAAAAGGTGAGGTTACTATTCGTATCCTATCGATTCCTTGCTTTTAAATTATTAATAAATTTTAAAATGTATCTTTATTATTTTTAAATATTCCTCTTTTCATATAAAATAAAGTCAGATTAATTTACCATTTATTGCTTAAAATACATAGAGAGTTTGAAGAATCACTTTTTGAATTAAAAAATTACTAAAAACTGATATGACGTTTACAAAAAGAATCATAAAAAATATATTTTCTTCAACTTTTATACTTTTTAACAGAAAAATATTTTAATAAACATGATACAAAAATTTATTGGCAATGCAGCAAACAATGTAATTGTAATCTTTTCAAAATTTAAAAACAGAAAATTTTGTTTTAAATATAGCCATATTTTTTATAAATTAAAAAACATATTTTATAAGATAATAAATAATATATTTCTTTCTTGATAGAACATCATTTGGTTGGACTCAATATAATTAAAATTAAAATTTTAAGTATTTTTTGACAAAGGCTCTATGTTAATATTTCCCTAAATATTTTCTTTAGAACATATATTATATAATTAATATATACAAGGTCCGGCTATTAATTTCCAGGTCTGACGTAGCTGTTGGAGAATGAAAAGCCCGAAGATGGTGCTGATGATTGCAGATTGAAAAGCGTTTCCTTGTGCATGTGCAGCGCAATTGGCTTCATTCCGAAGTAAGAGCTTCTCGTGGAAACGTGCATTAAAACGTAGCTCTTAAATTCCTGTTGTCGAAGTGAAAAATGGAGCAAAGAATTAACATTAAATTTTATTTCAATTATGTCCTACAAAATGTTAAAACAAGTTTACGGGATAAAAACGTCGATTTGAAAAGCCCAAAATCAAGGTCATGTTAATCTTTGATTGCGACAGACTCATTCATCATGAATTTCTCCTTCCTCCCATGACTATCAACGGGCAGTTTTACACAGAAGTTCTTGACGGACTACGGAATAGAATTCGTAGAGTGAGCCCTCATTTTCAACAGAATGGGAGTGGACTGTTACTTACATGACAATGCCCGCCCACACATTCCATTGCCTGTGAGGTGATTCTTAGCCCAGCATGGTGTTGTTCAGACGCAGCATCCACCATACTCTCCAGACCTAGCACCCGCAGACTTTTTCCTGTTTCCTAAGCTTAAAGATTCGCTGAAGAGAACAAGATTAATGTCGAAGTTATCAAGAAAACTGTAACGTCAATATTGAAGAGCATTCTAAAAGTGGACTTTAAAATTTCTTTCCGAAATTTGAAATTTTCCATCAGCCGAGAACACACGCGCATTACGGCTGATGGATTACATAGCCATATAATATTCGAATCATATTATATGGCTATGTGCTTAACTTTTTATTCTTCTGAGTTATTCCACGAGTCCTGGAAATTAATAGCCAGACCTTGTCTAATAAAATTTGTCATAAAATTAAACTTTTATTAAAAAAAGAAGAAAAACCAATTTAAATTCCAAAATATTTTACAGAATGGGAATCAACTCTTCTTATTACGATTTATTTTTGTAAACCTAAATTATTAGTAATTATTAATGAAGGTCTTTAACTTTTATAATGAATATCAAATGATATTTCGTTGTAAATTAAAAACCGCTCTTTTTTAACTACTCTTATCATGTTAGCATAAAATATTTATCAAATAACATTTATTATTTTGAGTAAAAATAACAAAATAAAAAACATGCATCCTTTTCAATCTGAATTGAATTTAGTCTATAAAAATCTGATATGTTATGCAATGTACCAATAGCATTTGTCTCACAATCCATGACTATTCGGTTCAAAAGCTGGCACAAAGCCAAGCAACGGTGAGATTTGACACAAACCGGGATGATGAAATCTGGAAAATCACACCTCGCGTGCAGCGGTTGTAGATTTCACCATAATTAGTCGGGGTTTTCAATCGGTTGCTTTGAACAGTTAAAAGTAGTTCCCGAATTAAATATTTCTTATCTTTCTGATAATATAAAACTTGAAAATGTACATAACTAATCATGCCATTCTCTATATTTGGAGTTTCAATTAATCATAAAAATGTGTAAATTTATAAATAGCATGTTTATTTTCATAAAATGTGTTAACGAATGCAGTTAAATTAATAAGACTTTAATATTTTGAATTGCAAAATCAAATGAAATTTAGTTTGCAGATTAAGCACAAAAAAACCATTACTAGTTATTCAAAGGGTTGGCATATCAAAGCTACTGTTGAACATCAATTGGCACATTAAAATACCACGTATTTGTATATCAATATTCAATAAAACTTCTCCAAGAATTCTAACTATTTTATTTCACTAAATTCTGTTATAATTTACATAAAAATATATTAAAATCAATCTTCAATTTCAACAAATTGTTCTTTGTCAGTTTATAACACAAATAGGCCACAACTAGTATAATATGAGAACTTTCTTAAGGCTCTGAAGGAGTTCCTATATAGTAATAAATAACATGACCCGTAGAAATATTATAAAGGCTTCCAATATATCTGGGAATTTAATACTTAAAAAATTATTAGTTAATGTGTATTAATAATTGATATTTAATAATTAAAGAAGATATATATATCAAAATATGGATAATAGTTAAATAAAAAATTCTAGTTTTTTAATAATAAAAACTTTTCGAAATATAAATAGGATTTTAGACGGAATTTATTTGATACTTAATTAAATACTTGTTACAGTTTTTTATAAGTTAAAAAAAAGTAAATTGGAATGTTTCTGATGATATCAATTATGCCATAATATTAATTAAGCTTTATATTACAGAGCCTTCATCAAATATGAAATTAAATGAATATGAATAGATTTACTATCAAAAAATGAGTTTCACTAATCGTTTTCTTGCTACTGAAACAAAAATTATATCAAACCAAAGAAATTTTAAATGAAAAGATTTGTAGCATTTATTTCTCTTTGAAGACAATTTGTATATAATTGGTAAGCTTTCTTTCTTTATGTGAATGCCATGGCAGTTAATCCAAAAATTCAGTGCAAAAAGTTTTTGTAGATAAGACAAAGGTTTTTCTAATTTTATTTTAAGCAACAGCAATTAATTAATTTTGAGTCCGTAATAAAGTATTAGCAATGAGATAGCGGTTCTCCAGTTTTATTTGTGATGACAGGATGTATATTACTATGAAAGTTTTCCCAACAATCCTTGTATTGCAAAGTAATTCTAAGCTTATTTGCTTTGTTTGTCAATCATCTTTTCCACAGGGGGTTCAGGGTCTACAATATAAAGTAGATTCTGAACTGCTATAAACACTTATGCGCAAAGTGTGGGATTCGAACCCATAAACTGTTGAACAGAAGGCCCAAATTTTAATCTTTCTGCTGCCATTGAGACAATTTCTATTCAACAAAATTAGAATTGCTATAAATAATAATTTTTAATTTTTTTTCTTTATATTTTGTACTGAGTCAATTAACCTTTTTAAGGAAGCATTTATACCCTTTACTTCTGAATTTATAAAAAAATAATGAGTCATTGCCCATGCACTGTTATAATTATTTAATGAACACTTTGTTTTAAGAAAACCTTCAGATGTTCTTTTAAAATGAATAACATCCTACGCAAGAAAAATTAATATTTTATAAGTGTTTAAATCCTGCGTTCCCGCACAACTGCAATAAATGAAATCATGGAATTTTTTTGTCTTTTGTTGCTGTTATTAGAGCTCCGAATGAATATAACTCTTACTTTGTCTAACGCCTTCTGCTTGTTGTTGTCCTCTTTGATGTTATGTGCGAATAAAAAGTAAAGCGACGCATCTTTGCTTTCTCATTGGATCAAGTGGCCTGGTTCATAGAGAAAGGACTACTCCTAGCTCTATGGCCTGGTTGGTTAGGGCATCATTCTCGCTATTGAAAGGTGGTGCGTTCGAATTCCGGCTTATCCGAGGATCCGTCGTGTTCACTAACGGCGACTGGGGCACATAAAAGAAGTCGTGGACGTAATGTCCTACATGTTCCCATTTCAAAATTAATACCTCTAGGGACGTTTCTTAACATCCAGGCCTTTGGTCTTCTTTGACTTCTAACTCTAAATTGGAAGACCTAGCTGTTGCTGCCATCTATCTGCAAAAGTTGTACTTCTACCTACGTAGGGGGTGCTCGGTTCAAAAACGAAAGACGCTCTTACTGATTTCCTTCGCCCAGTTCCTGAAGGGCGGGCTTTGCTTCGCCAAGTGTTATATGTAAAAACAACAACAATATAAATCTTCCAAAACTAGAACTAATAGATTTCAAGGTAATCCCAAAAATTGCTTTGCCTTTTGGTCCATGTTCCAAAAAATAGACCAGGATCCAAAATTAGAAGATGACATGAAATTCGGATATTTGAAACAAACAACAAATAAATGAAAGAATTTTTATTTTGTTCAGTCATATCGAGTGTCTAAAAATAAATTTAAGTGTCTTTAAAAGTTCAAAAAAACGTTTTGCCGATGATAAAATGCTTATTCAATTATGTGTACAGAAAATTTTGAAATTAATTCAAAATCAATTCCAAAACGTCTTTCACTAATTTAGTTGATCAATTTGACACTTATTTGAGTTGTTTTGAAAATTTAAGACTAACTAAGGAAAAAAAATTCATATATGTGTGTGTGTGTGCACACTTTATCCATTAGTCGAAGCTTTTATTTCCGAACAAATTTTAGTCGAAAGGGAAAGAGAGAGAAAATCAGTTTTCCGTAACACTAATGAGAATACCATAACCTTGACCTATTCATTCAATTTCCTCGTCCCGAGGTGATTAGCGCCGATCGCCAGCGTACAGCAAAAATGCTCTGTTCTGGAGACAGAGATACAAACAAAACGATTAAACGCCAAAAAAAAAAAAAAAAAAGTCACCGCAGTAACGTTTGTTGTAAGAATCAAAAAATGCTTATTCAAGAAAGAAAACAGAAAGTATTACAAACCAAAGCATGTTTATCGTGTTTTGGAATTAATTGTTGTGCAGATAGATGCGGAATGTGTGTGTGCGGTGCGTAGTTTGCTCAAAAACATTTCAAATTTTATGTTCAAATAAATCTAAGGAAAATAAAAATTATTTTTCTCCTCCTAGCAAAACAGAACCCAACAGTGTCACCATCAATAACTCCGTCTCGACAGATGTTTTATTACAATCACACAAATTCAAGACATCAGGCGATCAAAAACGAAAACAGTTCGTTGTCAGCTTCACAAAGGTCATAAAACGTGATCTCACAAGGGTTTTGGAATTAAAAACTTATCATTTCGAATGTCTTAATCATAGTTTATTCGGCGGCAGTGAAACCGAAAAGATTAAACATTCCACATTTAAATGCGAATTTCAAGAAATCGGAGAAATTTTCGTATGAAGCGATACTATTACACAAGGATATAATTTGTAGTATAGTTTCGAAAAATAAGATTTCAAAAATTTTTTATCCTACTATGAAAACAATGATTCTGAAATATCCATTTTACTGGGTGCTGATTATTTGTGAAAAGTAATGACTGGTTCTATAAGTCAGCAACTCAATCGTTTAACGGCTGTTCAGATTTATTTGGAATGGGTAGTTATGGGTAAATCAGTATCTTGCACCTCCAACCACGCCATGATTGTAATTTCACTGATAAACGTTGGCAACACTTGGGACCATTCGTATACGAAACCCTGCAGAAAAGAAAACAAAAATGGATATGAATAACAACGCCATAACTTTAAAAAAAAGCTGCTAAATCTCTTCAAGTTAGATATGAGGTCCCACTGCGCATGCGAAACTTCTTGATTTGTTAAAAAAAATGCCATGACTTTTAAACTCCTTTTCGCAGAAAAATTTGATTCTTATGTCAAAATTATTAAAAATCGTAAGCAGTTGGGAATTCTAGAAGAGGTGACAATTAGTATTAATGAAGAAAATTTATCCGAACAAAAATCCAGGCATTTACCTCATAGAGACGTTTTTAAAGAATCTAGTCTTACGACAAAAATATGTCCAGTTATCGATGCTTCTACAAAAGACGAAACGTCAATTTCCTTAAATCATTGTTTAGCTACTGGACTAAACTATATTGAGATGATTCCGTCCATTTTAAACAAATCTCACAAAAATAGACTCTGTGTCATTTCCTATATTCGCTAATCGATCTTGCAGATCTCGATTTCCTTAACAGAGGTCATTCTCCTATTTTGGAAACATCATGAGAAATGCATAAAAATCTATAGGCATTGTAGAGTAGTTTTTGGCCTTTCTTTTAGCCCTTTTTTTTTCTCATGGCTACTGCTTACTGCCTTTTAGGAAAAGAAAGTAACTATGGTAAAATTAAACTTTTTTTATATCTGTAAGCTGTGAAAATTGTATTATTGTCCAAAATGACTTAGAACTTCAGGGATTTCAAACCATAGCTTGCCAAATCATGTGAAAGCAGTGTTTGGGTTCACAGGCCTTTTATGAGATGCATTTACTGATTTAATTACTTGCAACCTCTGCAGTGTTTTCACTGAAATTACTGATTCATGTTCTAAAAGGGAACTTTTGTCAATTTCACAAAAAATATTTGACCCGATTGGTTTTACAGCACCTGGGGTACTCAGTCCAAAAAGCATGAAGGAACTAAAGGCTAATATAAAATCAAAAACTTCCCTCTAAAGTTTTCAAGGAATTTAAAAATTAGCTTGCTAAAGTTGAATTTTTGAAATTAATCCAAATTACACATTACTTTGAAGGTTCAATCGACTGCCATAATACACATGTTTAGCCATGCAAGCATTTGCAGCATGATTTTTTTCCGAATTAGATGCATTGAAGTCGCTCCTCTCATATCACCTCATTTATCCTTATCCATTTTGCACCTGTGAACCAAATCACGGAGGTGAGTAGCATTACCTTCATCACACCACCACAAACCTGTTTATAAGTTGGGCCCCATTCAGTCATCATCACAGCAAAAATGATAACGAAGCATAGAGATAGCGGTAATTCCATGCCCGAACCGGGATTCGAACCAAGATAACTTAGGAGTTAGGAATGCTAGTTACTCAGTGAATTAATTTTAAAAGCAGTTGAACCCATTGTTTAATTAAATCTATCTATGTATAATCTTTGCTGTATCCTTCATTTTGTTGAAGATAGTAGTTAGTTGTAAGGCAAATGTTATTTTATTACTTAAATTTACTGAATCATTTTCGAAAACCTCTAATTAAATAAATTATTTATATTGTTAAAATAAAAATACGACGCTAAAATAAAATATAAATTTATTTCACAACTTTTTTTTTATTCCTATAACTACTCCCATTATTCTGGGTGAAAAAAGTTCTGAGATTCAGTGAAATCAATCTTCCCCTCTAAATACAGTAATAATAATTAAAATTTTCAAATGCGTCAACTGCTCCATAGCAATCATTTTTCGAATGAATGAGCACTGATTGAGTACTTGTATTGTATTCATTTCCTTCAACATTTCTATTTTAGGCCTTGAATGAAAAACTATTAAACTAAGTGAAGTAAGGAAAAATAATGCTCTCAAATTGAATTAATTTAGCAAACAATAATTTAATTTAGCATACATAGAAAACATACATTATGATTGATAATTTTTTTAAAAATAACTGTAAGCAGCTGCTCCTTAATACAAGACATTTAAAATTAATGATTTATAAAATTACACAAAACTGTTGCTTATAAAAATACTAATAAGACTTACTTTAGCGGCAGTAACATTTTTGCTTTTGGTGTTTTTTACTGTAGAATTATATTTTGATTTAGTTGTGAATTTGTATTTATATTTTATTATCTATTATATCGTTCAGTTAAATAAAAAGTTTCTTAAAATTGTTTGTTTTTGTTCTTTACGTTTAAAGAAATTGATAGTAATGATTTCTTTAAAATAAATGCACGAATAAATAATGAATTTGTACAGTGTAAAAAATAATTTTTAAAAAAAGAATTGATTCTGTTAATATTACTTGTCTTAGAAGAATGTTTTTTTTTTGTATTACTTAGCAATAACTTACTAAATTTGAGAAATCATTAGTAGGTATTAATAAATCATTAACAAATATTTCAAATTTCAAAGTCTTAATTTCATGTAATTAAATATAAAGTTTATATAATCATATGAATACAATATTCTATTTCATTTCAGAATTTTGAAAATCTAATATCAAACATTTTCAAACTAATAATTACTTCACTTATTAATTTCTTAGAAAAATTGAACAAAATTTATTTCATTATAATGAGAGTATTATTTTCTGTTATTGAATTACTTTAGAGTTCAATAATTAGATCCATATAATAGTTTCATTATTATAAAATTTTATGGGATTTAAATTTGAATGCATTCAATCCAAACAAGCTTCGTAAACCACAATTTTCAGCAAATTTAATTAAAAGATTCTAGCTTTGAGATATTTTTAACACATAACAACTTCTTTAGATAAATATTTTATGTAATGAATCAACAAAAGCTTAGAAGCTAAAATGTATCTTTTTAAAACTGTATATTCCACAATTAATTAGTTTGAAATTAAAATAACAGTTGAAAAAGGAATAAAATATAATTTCAACATCATTATTCGGGTAAAATTAATCGCGGCCTTTGTTACGAAATACAAGTTGCAGCTAAAGAATTTTAGAATTGTAAATCAAGATAATTTTGACATTATTTACAGAAAAATGATAAAATTGAATATTTTTAATCTTGAAAGAATAATGAAAAAATTGATTCTCAAGCTCTCACAGTTAAAATGCGTTTTCGGAAAAATATAAACTAAATGAGAAAAATAATTATGATAAATTAATTTAAATTACTAATATATTCAGTTAATTTATAAAAAGCGCCAGTGCATTTAAAGTTCTAGAAGATACTTTTATCCATAAATATTTTGTATAATTTTAACTTCTACAGAAATAATGCGCTTTTTTGAAGAATTTCTCAAATGAAAATGTTTTGATAAAAGAATTGATGTTTGTCATTGTTATCAAATGAAAATTTTCATGTATCCTAATGTAGTGAATTGATTTAAAACTAAAAAAAATATTGTTTGAAACAAAAATAAATTAAAATTATTTATATGAATATCCTACAACTTAAAGTTGAATTGTTTAATAATTAAAACAGACTGTAATAAAGTAAAACAATATTCATCTATATCAAAACAAGTTGCAATCACTAATATGTCTCTAAATATGATACAATTGAAAAGTATTTTAATATTTAATAAAAAATATATATTTGCTAATTTTAACATAAACAGTAATTTATTTTAAAACCAAAAGGAAGAAAACATTTCATTCTAATGGCCTTGTTATCAAATATGTTCATTGATTTTACTTAGAAATCAATGAAATGAATTTGGGAAATATATTGTATATGCATAGTAAAATATTCATAGTAAAAATTGATTGTTTTAAAATGAAAAAGGTAGACTATGTGTAATTTTTCTTTTTAACATCTGATATGTAGCGAAAACTCAAACTAAAATGATCAATTGGATTTGCAAAATTAAAATAACATCAACAGACTAAGTACTCTTTAAATTTAATTTTAAAAAAGCATAATACTAACGTATATTAAATGTAAAACAATATTTGCAAACGTATTTTTAAAGTTACTAGTTTCGAAAATTATTCCCTGAGGAATACTGTAGAAGCAAGATAGAAGTTAACTTTTTAATCTAAAATGTTAACTTTATTAAGGGATTAGATGTGTATTATTTGATTGTAAATTTCTAGATAATTTGCACAAATGTATTAATTAATAAGCCGAGTTCTCCAGTTTTTGCGGAATTTTCCATAAAATACACGTACCATACAATTTAAATTTACAAACATTCACGATTTTGTGAACTAGTGGCTAGTCTTTAATATGATTTCAGTACACATAATTTTAATTCCCATTTCCTACTAAAATGTTGAAAAATATTTTTTCCAATTCCTTTTTATGCATCTTTACTTAACGTTTATTTTTGTTACCTAACTTTTTCAGCTTTTTTAACCATACACTGGTTGTTTGTTTCGTAACAGTTGAGATCATGTGTACGTTACTTTATTTTACTTCTAATTGATCTGTAAATTAAAACAAATAATTGTTTTCATTAATAATGTGCTGAATATACAATTTTGTCCACACATCAAAAACAATTAAATTTGTCAGCGAGATTAACACTTTCGTAAGCAAGTGGAATAAGTATATTGTTGAATATCTTAGTGGGATAGGTTATTTTATATATTTTTGGAGATTTTGTTTCTCTAGATACCGCTATTAAAAATATCATTAATTAATCATTAAATAAACATAAATTTATTTCATTAAATAAAGATAATTATTAATTAATATCATTAATTAATCATTAAATAAACATAAAATTATTTACTTTTATGATAAATTTATCTCATTAAATAAAGATAAATTTATCATAAAAGATAAAATTATTTATGTAGCATGTAAACCACATTAAATATTAATATTTAGTTGTTTATGAAAGCAATAAACAAATCATCGTATGTTTTTCTATCTATTCAAAAATATTTGTGCATATTAATTTTGGTTCATCATATGCATTAATATTTCATAACAAAAGAGTTAAAATACTGATTTATGAAAATTTTGTTTTTATTTCTCAATATTTAAAAATCGCTTTGTCATATTACTAATGCATTTTTGTGAAAAATTTCGTATGTACAGAATATCAATTTAAATCTTAGGTACCTCATGTACCTCTGTACATGAGATATACATGAGACACATGAAGTAATATCTAATATTTTAAAAAAAAATTTCTCTAGAAACCAATCTTTTTATAAAAATTTCCAATAGATTATATTGTGTGTTGCATTGATTGTTACGAGACAGAGACAACCATGGTTTCAAACGGTTTTTAATGAATTCTAGAAATGAGCATGTTGACGCAAGTCGTCTAACCATAGATGAATAGTTTTGAAAACATTGCATCATTTTCGCTTGATAACTCATTCGATTTGAATTCAAAAAGATTTGAAAGAACATTTTGTGCTAAAAACATTGATTGTTCTAAGTACGCGAAAACATGACATCAAAGCGTCTCTGTGGCTTGAACATTTTGAAAATCGAAATTTAAAATATTATTGTTCATTTTGTTAATAAACCGATTACATATGAAAAAACCAAAGCGTCGATTTGAGAAGCTAGCTTCTATTGACTAGAACCATTAGTATCTTGACAATAGATCAGAAGAAAAAGCAAAATAGAAAAGACAAGACAAAACCTCCACTTTATGGTTAGTTTAATACGGTTTATGGTTAATTAAAATAAAATTTAAATGTTTTAAATTTTATTTTTTAATTGAGAAACTTAGATCGACGTAGTTATTGGAGAATCGTAAGTTTTCTAATCGTGAACTGCGCTAATGATGTTGGAATGCCGAATATTTTAAGCAATTATTGTGGAATTTCTCCCGCCTTATGTAATTCCTATTTTGCAACCTATGTATTAGAGTGCAATCAATAGCTTTTTGTAACATAAGAAATTTCTAAAAAGAGTGGTTATCGCTTGGACTCATTTTGCGAAATTGAAGTGCAAATATACCTGTCAATCCACTCTTGGAATGATTTTGCTGTCAAAACAATAACCCGATCGTATTAGCATGCATTGTTTATTAAAAAAAACACTGTAACTGAAAAATCCAAGAGCATTTATCTAACTATTGGAGTAAAGATGAGCTACTCATCCATGAACTTTGAAAAAGAAACCCAATGGGTTTTGCCAATGATTCATGGTTCATTGTTTTTATTGGAATAAAAATAGAATTTTCAACTTTGACTTATCAAAATCTATCTCACAAAGGTCAGTTACATTAAATCATTATTTGATGCATAACCTTTTACCATAAATACTGTATTAAATTCATAAATTTCAAATATTATTTTAATAATATAAATGGTACTTTGATATATACCAGTGGGATTTGAATTAAGGACTCTAAGAAATTAATTTAAAAACTTTTAAATAGTTTTGCTAGCAATATTTCAATTTTTAAGAAAGTAGGAAAGCATTCGCATTTTGCACATACTTCAGATAATATATACAATAAAAGTTATGAACTAATACATTTATACCACATATATTTAATCGAAAAATTGAAAGTATAATAGCAGTTTAATTTGTCGAATTTATACTTGTATATTAAAACATGTATCCCATTTTTAAAAGTAGACCCCTTATAAGCGGTTGTTAAATTAAAGTCTTAATAATTATTTTTCTAAAAATGAAAAAATATGCTTTTTTTGTGTACATTACTTTTCAATATTACTTTATATACAGAGTCATATTAACAATTAAAATTATATATTTGTATTTTTTCCAACTGCAAAACAATAAAATAATAAGTTCTGAAAATTTTTATAAGAAACCTTTATTAATATTATAAGAATAGCATTGTAAATAATTAATAAAAGGAAATTACGAAATTCTTTTAAATATTTTTTAACATGATAATGCTTTAAATTTTTTTTCTAAGACGAAAATGTACATGTATAATTTTCCGTCGACCAAGAAAGTTGATGCAAATTCCGCCAAATTGGCACCAAATCGCTTTTTGCTGTTCCTGAGATACTTAATGAAAATTATAGTTACTTCTAAAAAAGATTTTAAAATAATATTAGAATATACGGCTATTAGTAGCATTTATTTGCATGAGTAGTTGAACATAACTATATTTTCAATTCATTCTTTTAACAGCAACAACAAAGAAATAATTTAATAAAAATTTTAAAACAATTAATATTTTACTAATGGGTGGTTGTATTTGGTAAATAGTTTTTCATTGGTGGCAAAAGTTGTGTTGTTAAGCTTCATTTATTTTCTGGTCTACGAAAGTGAATACCCGAAGTGATTAAAAATAATGAATCACCACAAGAATGAACCAATGAAAGTTCTAAAACTGAATATATATATATATATATATATATATATATTGAGGAGAGTATATAAGTAGTCGTTTCTTAAATTTAATATTAACTTCAAAAAAAATCTTCAAGTAAATCAGCTATTTACTCTTTAAAAAAAGAAATACAATCCCCTAATAAAAATTTACATAAAATTCCTTTATTCTATTCATCGTTCTATCCTCTCATTCATGATATTTAACTGAACTGCTGTTTCTTGATACTTATGGGACAAATAAAAATTTCATTTTATCAATCTCTTCTTTTTTCAAGAAATAATCTATTCCGATCGTATAAATTCGCCATGCAAATTTCATGGTGCGATTTATCAGTTTCCGAGTAATCCATGAAAACTTGTTTTGGATCAGAGAGCTGAAACATATATGTTTCATGTCATTCAATCAACTGGCTGATTTTTCCTTCATGAATTGCTGTTAAGTTTTCACTTTGATAGACTACAGGTGCCATGATTTTAAGACCAACTGCGAGTTTTCAACAGACCAAAACATATCTCCATTCCAAGTTCATATTCATCTTTTTTTTTTTATAACTTATATCCTGGTTGATTAGTAAGCATCAATCTGCTTATTTATTTATTAAATATGTTTTTGATGAAGTTTTCACTGCAATACATTTCATATTTCCATTTTTTTAAATGAACATTAATATATTTTAAAATTATATTTCTAATAGTTTGTTCTCTTCTTTGGTTAAAAAATTAAATAAAAAGAAAACTTCATTAAGGTATAAACTTTTGGCATATTTTATAAACGATATTAGTTAATTTGCTACATATATTAATAATGTTTATAATTTCATAA
>JAPDSC010156903.1:23426-36367 GCA_026290005.1 Latrodectus geometricus | reverse complement strand
TGTGTGTATGTATGTATGTATGTATGTATGTGTGTGTGTGTGTGTGTATGTATGTGTGTGTGTGTGTGTGTGTGTGTGTGTGTGTGTGTGTGTGTGTGTGTGTGTGTGTGTGTGTGTGTGTGTGTGTGTGTGTGTGTGTGTGTGTGTGTGTGTGTGCGTGTGTGTGTGTGTGTGTGCGTGTTAGGTAAACATTTTCTAGTTGGTCTTACACCATATATTACGTAGCGATTAAATCCAAATTCTTTTATTTATAAATAAAAAATTTATATATCTATTCTGATCTTTTTAATTAAAATGAATAAATTTTTAGGCATGGTATTTTAAGTACAACAATGGCTTTAAGCAATTAAAAACAGGATAGATACTATACTTTTAGACACTATGCTGTGGCAGTAAACGATTTCCGACGGATGTAAATTTTGTAAATCCAGAATTTAGATAGAATTTTCATAGTTAGTGGACAGTATTCTCGACCACTTATTCCTTGTAAATGAAAAAAAAATCTAGAAAACCTTATTTCAACAGGTGTGCTTGATATCGAAAAAATAAATATTTTCAAATAATATAAAAAATTATGTGTGTGTGTTCTTAAGAAATTTAAGAACATATTACACCAAAACAGAACTTTGAATTAAATAATAACTAATAGATAATTTTCATGTTTCTAGCTAAGTAAAGGACTATAAGGAAAACAATTAAGAAAGTTATTTAAAATACTGGGAAGTAGAAAAAAAAAAGCTAAACACATATTTTTACAAAAAAATAAAAATAAATAAATAAATAAATAAAATTATTTATTTATATTTACTTGTATAAGTATACTTATTTAGATGTATTATGTTGTGGCATTTAGAAAGATAGTTTTCCAGAATTTCTATATTTGTATTTGTCAAATTTGCTCTCCCCTTGTAAACATATCAATATCACTGACTTACCGAAAAGTACTATCACACACAAATTTATTAAAGTAAAATACATCAAATCAAGCAATGTTTCGAAATAATATTGCTTGATCTGGAAAATCTTCCATCAAAATTATTTTTTCTTCACAAATTTTGATTTCTGCTATACCACTTAAGAAAATTTTCCTTTTTTTTCTTTAAAGATAAATATCTCCATTTCGAAATTCTAATACCCTCACTAATAAATTACGTGGATCAATTTTTAGTCTCTCAATATCTTGTACACATAGTTTCACTGTGTCACCAATATTATCAAAAAATTATTTAAATTTTTTTATTTTGTCTGTAATTCTAAACTTCTTTTTAACAATTTTTCCTACATTTTCTTACGTGTTCTTGCCTAGTTGAAATATCTGTCTGGTTAAAATGGGTCGCTTCATTCTCATTCTAAATTAAAAAAAAATTAATTGTAAGCAAACAGTAATTTAGCAATCGATTAATAATTTTCACATTTTAATCATATTTTATTTCTTTATTGATTTTATGCGTTATTAAACTTTTTTTATTTACGTCTGAATGTGTTTTACGGTTCTAAAATACTTGCTAGAATCATTTGGAGAAAATGTTTTCAAACTTTCTATTAAAAACATACCAAGCAGTGCTTCATAAAGAGTAATACACTTGGTACCTTCCTTCTGAATATTTACTAATTTTATTGTTTTTAAACTCAGAAGTTAACAGATTTGCGACTTTCTGGTTTGCACACTAAACCGAACTTTGATTCTGGCTGTGACAATATTTTACATGGACAATTTTCGATCTAGCCCCATTGCACAATCTGATTACTAACTCGAAATTATTGCGAGGAGGAAGTTAACAGGGGGACCCAAATAGAAAAAATATCATTTAAATGATCTTCTGCACGTATCTTTATAAAAAATTCCACTGCATAAATTTCGCCAAATAGTCTTGGGTTTCAAATATAAATGTCAGACTTGCAGCTTGAGTTCATCTCTTCGAAGAACATTGGCCTAAGAAGTCCTTCCTTTGGTAACTTTGACTTCTTTTAACAGCTTCCACACTAATTTAAGTAAATCATCACTGTTCTTAAATTCTTAAAGGAAGGGATTAATATTATTTAAAAATATTTACTTTTTAGAAATAAGATATCATGTTTCTACAAAATAATCAGAATTTTTTACTTTGCCCATTATGAACTGGAGATTTATAAGCTTACCGGTAATTTCGACATTTGGAAAATGGTAAATTGTTGATGTCATTTAGCAGGGATCTCGATTTCGAAGACAGCAAATCTCATTATTTTCTCAAAAGCAAGTTATACCGAAGGTTTTCAAAAACTGAAATAAAACCCCACAATCTTTGTCAGAAGATATAACTGCCATTCAAACATAGTTTCCCAACAGCATAAATGAATTGTAAGGCAAAATAGGGATTCTACTGTGCTTCAAATCACTGAAACCATCCAGAGGTTCTTCTTTACCGATTTCAAACCGAACTATGCGCAGAAAAATAAAAAGGACAGTAATGCATTGTCGGTTGTCCTTGAGAAAACTACTCTTTTCTGCCCGAAAATATAAAATCGTTTGTCATGGTGTCAGGAAAGAAGACATTGGATATCTGAAATTCGGAAAAAAAGAAATATAATTGCATGTGCGAATTACGGTACATCTTATTTCACATTGATTAAAGAAGTTTATTTTCTCACGGAAGTCATTAAATCTATCTTGCCTTACTCACGCTTGGGACCTGGTTCGTTAGGGCATTCGTTCTCGTTATAGAAAGATAATGAGTTCGAATACCAACCCAAAGAAAGATTCGTAGCGTTAGCTAATGGTGGTGGGGTGCCTTAAATATATGTCATGGTTGTGAAATGATACCTTTGGAGGTGGCATTGTTGAGTCTACTGCTAGGTCCCTGCTTCTAAATTACGAAAATTTCCATTCTCTATCTAATTGTTAGAGCCTAACTCAGTGCTAGGTACAGGGAAGTATGCAAGCTGCAACATTTCGCACTTTCCAAGGGTTTGGAGGTAGCATCATGATAAGATAATGGGATGTCCAGCTTTCATGGAAAGTATTCCCCTTTATACTCTGAGAGCAAACAGCCATGAGATCCTTAGATATGGTGGAAGATCAAGAGCACCTTGCTGTTGTATTCTTAATTTGAAAGCAACATATACCGAGTGGATAATAATGCAATTATACCAGCAATATTTGTAATTTGTTCGTTGTGTTTATCGATATTTCAACACCTTTCATAGCTAAAGTAGAGCCCGGATTTTAACTTTCTAGAAAATGTGGTAAAGTGGATTAACTTACGCACTGACAGCTCTCATCGCTTCATCTCATTTAAAAAGCTGTTCAGCCAATGAACAGTTCTCTCTGGACATAAATGCTGTCTAAGAATAAAGTATACTCGGTGTCAAAAGGAATGACAGCTGCTGCTCATGAAAAAGATGAAAGAAAGTGCAATAAACTATTGATTTTGTTTTCATCTTGTTTGCTTTGATGTTGAATTTTTAATTCATTGTCCATTGTATACTGTTATATTGTACTACATACACTCATATCGTATGTATGTAGTACAATATAATAGTATCAGCCACCTAACCTGTCTAATGGTTAGCGTAACTGACTACGGATGGGGAGGACCTGGGTTCGAATCCCGGCTCGGGCATGGATATACTTTCTATTTCTTTCTCTCTGTGTTTCTTGTCCTTTCCTCAGATGATGAATGAATATGCCCCCCCTACAAAGGGTTTGTGGCGTGGGCGATGCTTCTCGTACCTCCATGACTCGGTTCACATGTGCCCACCGGGTAACGGTAAAATGAGTAGCAGTTTCCGGCCTTGTTGCGGCAAATGGGCTAATATACTTACTTGTTCAAGGATGCCAGAAATTAGAAAAAAAGTATAATAGTATCAACCTGGTATGTTACTATTAAACCTTTAATGAGTATTTTAATAGAATTAAATTTTTTTTTATGTATAGTAAATAAAGATACTCAATATACATATGATTCATTTTTTATTCCCTGCTTTTGTTATTAGATTTATATAATAAATATAAATTAAGAAAAATAACTTACTAATGTTAAGAACTATATTTTATTAAAAATTTTAAAATGCTCATTTTGAATAACAATATTATGAAACATTTAAAATTTTTATTTTTCACAAAGAATAGGAATTTTGCAAATATTTTCAAAATTATTTTTACTATGCCTTTTTTATTTATGAAGATGAATAGTTTTATTAAAAGATAGCAATATATCCAGAAAAACCACAATTTAGCTTACATGTTTAACGTGTATTCAACAACCTAACGGCTTGAACCGAATCGAAAATTATTGAAAGTAATAATTGAATTATGTTATTTTCTAACATTTATCGGCCCGTTTATATATTACATAAACACTTTTCGGCCATAAAGAAATGCCCGATCACATCATCTGACCAATTTACATTTTATTGATCACCTCAATCATAGCTTAAAATTAAAAGAAAAATTAATATTTCTTTAAAGATGTAAATTATTCAACTTTTATTTTCATAACATAATTAATATCTACAGAAATAATTGTTATGAATAACATTATATTTTATACAGCTGACATTTGAAGTACAATAATTATTAGAAACTAATTTTTTTACTTTAGTTATGAATTATCACTATTACATTATGCCTTTCTTCGTTACAATATTGCATAAAGACAAAGTGTACTATCGTTACGAATAAGCAATTATACATTGCGTCTTTTATCGTAATGATATTACTTATAAAAGACAAAATGTAATATTGTTACAAATCGACACAATTACGTGCATAAAATAAAATAAACTAGTGGAAAATTTTCTTTTTTTCAAAAGCAGCTTATTTGATCATAATTACAAAAGTACTTTTATATGCATTGAAATGCATTCTGTCGTGAAAAATGGCGCAAAAGGCCACGTGATTATCGTCATCTGACTATCAATCTTATTTGGAAGACAAAAAATATCTTATTTAATGTATGCATTAATGTATCGCGAGTAGGTGCATAAGCGTGATGTACATGCTAAAGTCTATCGAGAGAATTTTCGATTTAACTATTGATAAAATAAATCACTAAATTTTTAAAAAATCAGTTCCAAAATCCATCATATATTTTTTTTTCATTCGTTTACGGACATCAGTTCAAACAATTAAGGATTTCCTATGTAGCATCACTTCATTCGGTTTATGTAAATTACAGGTTGAAAATATGATCAGTTTCAAACTTGTAATACAGGAAAAGAATATCGCGTGATTGAGAAATTGATATTTTTGAATTAGATGTTAGAAATGTACTTCTAATTGCGTATTCCATATATTGAGCTAAATACAGGAAAGTAAGTGTACCAGTACTGAAGTAGTGGCGGAAGCTGCTGGTGGGAATATTTCTCATTTTGAGTTCCAGATATAAGACCTCCAAATACTTGACTAGCTACTCCCTGAGGTAGCAATTTCACTTGCAGGACATTGTGGCTATGGCCTATTTAACGTGCCCCTTTGCAACTCCTTAATGATGTAACGAATAAGACAGATCTTCGGTAATGTCAGAATTCAAACTCACTACCTTTCCTAATAAGACCAATGTTTTAACCAACCAAGGCACAGCAGTTTACAAAAATGTCATTCTAAATCTATCTTATCGCCAAGCAGTTTTCTACTGGAGTCAAGTGACAAAGCCGCGACACCTGTGAACTGGCTCTCTACGCACTCCAGCTTCCTTCTGGAAATTTGATCTCATTTTAAGCTTTCGCAATATGGCGCTCTTCGGCTAAGTCAGGTATAGAACTTGCTGACACTTAGTCATGAGAATGACGTCAGGATACCACGTTGTGTTCTCTTTGACGCGTAGGAAATAGAGTCATCTAGTTCATAACGAACATAAGTGTACCACCTATATTTTAAAGTATCCTGGTTTTTTTTTTTTTTGTTTTGTTTTGTAACACGCATTCATTTGTTTTTGTCTTCTGGGATGATCTAGTGCAGGGGTGGCCAAACTTTTGGGATCCTGGGTCTACTCCACATTTAAAAAATCGAAGGCGGTCTACCAATGTCATTCATGTTAAATGTTCATCTGTTAAATGCGACCAATGTTTGTTTTTTGTTCATGTTTGAAAAAGCAGATTCGCAAAGATACCTCGATCCAAAGTATGATTTCAAATACAAAATCAATTTGTAAATATTTTAAAACGTTTCCTCAGAAATTAATTTCCAAAAATCAGTATCGCTAAATATGCTCTGGATTTAAGAAATATATCGCATCTTAATTTAAAAATTTCTTCCTCGACCGCGACTGATGTGATATCTATTAAATGTCCTATTTTTTCAGATACTCCATCAGTGTTGACATTTTCATTAAATGGAAATATCATAAAATTGAGTATTTCTTTCAAAATAATTAAGTCAAGGAATCTTCTTTCAAATTCTTCAAACAAAACAAGTAAGTATTAAGATATAAGTCTCGATTTGGAATATGGATGCACTCTTCCTCCATGTTTTTTAAAGTTTCTCAATTTATATTTTCTTAATTGAGATGCATACTTTTCTGTAGTTTTTCTTTAATGTTTCAATCGTGTCGTCCTCATGTCCGTTTAAGGTTTTAAATCGTAAACCTTTAATCATAAATCTTTAAATCGTAAATCTTTGCACAGTTTGTTTTGGGTTTTAAAGCATAGACTGTAGTAAACTTTTATTAAAAATAACTCATTGATTTTATGTCATAAGTCATAAATGTCTCCGCGGTCTACCTAAAATGTCTTCGCGGTCGACTCAAGTGAGTACAGTTTTTCGGAATCTATAAATTTCTACCATTATTCTTGTTTTTTTACTAACTAACGTAATCTTCGTTTGGAGCTTCCCTCTTCTTTGCCAGCAAATTAAATCTCCTACACCCAATAAAATATTTAAACATTACTGAATATCTTTTACACATTATTTTTCAAAAAGGAATAATAATTGTGTTATTCAATCGGTGATGTGATGAATTCCAGCTCATTGTGCATTAAGAACTTTAAAATGATACTGCAATTACTTTTATATTATTTAACTTTTTAATATTTTTTACTTTAAATAGTTCAAATTACTTATTTTTATATGTATAATTTTAGATGAGTGTCTTTTTAAGTGTGCATCTATTTGTTTGAATAAAATTGGTAAAATTGAGTCGAAAGGGCTAATATATAATGATTGTTGACTGCATACAAATGATGCTTAAATTATTCCACAAATTTGATTTCAGTTTAACATTCTAAAAGTAAATACTCTAAATTTTGAAATTGCTTAAATGCAAAAATGCTAGAATTCAACAAAAATATTTAATTATTTTAGTTTTTAATAACTAAAAATGATGAGGAGATTAAGAATTTAAAAGTATTTTACTACTGTTTAAAGAATCAAAATAAGCACATTTCAAAGCAAAAAGAATAAACACCAAATGAATTTTACAAAAAGAGAATTTGATTGTATAAAGAAATTTAAATATTTTACATATTTAATTAAAATAATAAATCGGGGTATTAAGAATACCCAACTAAGCGTTTAACACTTAAATTTGAAATTAGTTATTTAGCAAATTTCTTAAATCAGAAATTAATTATTTAACATATATATATATATATAATTATATTTTAAATAGATGGGTTTTAAAAATATATTACACCTAATTAAGAGTTTTAACTGAACTTGAAATTATAGTTATTTAGTGAATATTTATGTTTAATATACTTTCGGTATTTGTAATTTTTATTAAAATTTCTGGGATGCATTTATTTTCTTTATATTATTACTATTTTGTGCTAACATTCGTAAAGATAAATTCAATATTTAAATAAAAAATATATGCATTTTAATAGTTCCCAAAAAATATCTGGAATTATTCACTTTAAAGTGAAAGGTATTTATCTTTTTTTAATTTTATTCTCGAAAAACTGAACTAAGCTGCATGTTTAGACAGCCTATATTTTATTTATTCAAACTTGAAAACCCAGAGAAAAGCTTTGAATTTCGAATAAGGATAAGGAATTCTATTCTACTTTACACCCAATTAGGCTGTTCAAATTCAAGTGTAAAAATATACGTCAAAAGATGCTAGCTTGTCTGTCCTCTGAAAATAAGCATATCAAAATAGAAAATGACATGGATGCGAAAGAGCATGGAAGGAATAATGCTTCGAACAATTTCTTCAACGGAGAAGGATATGATCGCGAATAGTCGTTGCATTTTTTCTCGAAGCAGCCAAAATGGTGTTCGGATTTATATCGAAGATTTAAATTCCAGTCACCACAAACTATTCTGTGTAAGAACAGTTAAAACAACATAAAGAAACGGATTTATGCGGATAAATAGATTGAGGTAAGAATTTAATGCTTTTTTGTATTCATTTCTATCAATCGATATAAGTGAATTTTTTATTATTATTATTATAATACTGATCACAAAATTTTCATTCAAAGTTGAATTGAGAACTGCTGCATAATATTGAAACTTAACCATTCTTTGCATGATTTTTTCTTTATTGGTGAAATTAATCAAGTTCGTATAATTCATGTTCAAAATTAAAGGAAAAAAGGTTAAAAAAAATCTTAGTTTATATTTATAGTATAAATTTAGCAAAAAACAATATGCTAAAAATTTCCATCATCATCCAAAGTTAGATCATTAGCTTAGTACTAAATAGAAATAAAAGAGGAAAATAACAGAAACACGTGTTACAAACCTTTCTTCCACTCATTTTCAATTTTTTAGCAATAGAAACTCTAATATAATAAAACAAAATTATAAACGAAATCATACGTTTATTGCAACTACAACAAACAGCGGAATGAGACAACTTTAAGCACTGATAATGACACTTGTTTATTTTTGACAGCTATGTTTCTTTTGATGCAATGGACATTAAAAAGGTATCCAAACACGATCCACATAAATTGAACTTGTTCTTTTATATAATTTTTGGGCATTATAGGTTATGATGGAAGTTTCCACCATTATGCAAAGAAGGGTTAAAACATAAGCCATGTTTCATTACAAATTTCTGATTACAGCATTTGCAACTAATTTAAACCGTAATTAACACTGATTTTTACTCAATGCAAACTTTCAAATGATATGGTATACCGTGTTCTGGAATTCTGCTCGCTTCAATGCTTTTTACAATTTTTATCTATGCGTAACCATTAGGAAGAGCATATATATTGCATAGGATCCTTTTACTTATTCATAGTGTATTTCCATTTAAGTAAAGATTTATTACTTTTCCATTGTTTCGCTTCCTTTACTCATTGCAGCGAACATGTCTTTTGGTTTTTCCAATGCTTATACTATATGTATTGGAGCATGGATAACAAAGGCTTTAATATTTAATAATTCCGTAACAAAATAGATTTTTCTCCATTTTCTATTTTCTACTTCTTCATTCGATTTATTATTAGCTCTACAAAAGAATATATATATATATATATATATATATATATATATATACTATATTGAATATATATATAATGATGTTAAAAATAGTAAAACCGTTATTTTTTACATCATAATTTTTCTCTGCGAGCTAGATACAAGTTTTGTGCAGATAAAAATGCCTATGTCTATGAATATATAAATACAGTACATTGTTGAAGAAACCTCAAAATACGTGATACACTTAGTAGATTTTTTATAGTCGCAAATGCTCTTTCAAGCGCTTTAAAGATAATCATAATGAATATTCCTTTTGATGACTGTAACCTTCGTTGAATTTTCGAAGCACTTTAAACAGTAAATAATTTAGTTCAATATAATGATTGATTGGATGATTTATTTAATATAAATCATCCACTATGTGAGGTTGAAATATAAATAATATTCAATTGATATTAAGTAAATAGAGAATGTGATTCATTTTCTCCAATTGCTCAGTAAAGGATTAAATATGCCAAGTAATGATCTAAAATATTTTAAATAAGTATTTGAAGTTAGCGTAACTGCTCAAAACAATTAGAGGATATTGTAAGTTATATAAAATAAAGATATATGCGAAATTTTTTTGCCATAAATGGAAGAAGAGAATCACAAATGCAAATTTTTCTAATTTTCAAACTGTGGAGTATGCTAATTTTGAGTTCGACATCAAAAACGTCGCTTGAGCGGCAGTGAATGAAATTTGACTTTCAACTGAATGAAAGACAATGAAGACAAGGATGATCAGCATCCAGTGACTGTTTTGTTTCGATGAGTACGATGTCTCCAAGAAGTCATTTAATTGATTCAGAACCTTGGAGAATTGTTGGTAGGTTAGAAGGGGGCCAAACTCAAGCCGAAGAAGCGCAAGCCATTGGAGTGTCACAAAGTGTGATTTCCAGCATCTGGAACCGTTTTTTGAGACTGGAAGTGCAGGCCGAAGACCAGGGCAAGTTCGTAGACGGGCTACAACGCTCAAGGAAGATCGTTATTTAGTGTTAACGGCTCGGACACACCAAAATATGAACGCTACTCTTTTCCAACAACACTTTTACTCGGCTACGGTTTCAACTCAGACTGATCGAAACCGGCTTCACGGTGTAGGTTTGTATGCTCGCCCATCGATGGTAGGCGCTAAACTAACATCTAGGCATCGTCGTGACCGCACGGAGTGGGTAACAGAGCATTTGAACTGGAGGAGAAATGAATGAAAAAGCAACGTTCTTTTTCTGACGTGTCCCGTTTTTCTGTTCATCCTGATAATAGACATCTGGAGGGACAGTGGGACTGCACGAAAATGTCAGATTTGGCGGTGGCGGAGTGTTGGTGCATGGTCCATTGACGGGCGCACAGACCTCTATATCATTCGAGATGGACCTCTGACTGGTCGCCGATATAAAGATGAGATCCTCAGACCTATTGTAGTCCCTTACGCTGCAACAATCGGAAATGATTTCCTTTTAATGAACGATAACTGCAGGCCACACCGTGCTAACCTGGTGGAGCATTTTCTTCTCGATGAAAGAATCGTACGAATGAAATGGCCAGCGTGTTCTCCAGATATGAATCCAATAGAGCACGTTTGGGACGCTCTAGGAAGACGAGTTACTGGCCATCAACCACCCCCACAAACTCTTCAAGAACTGGAAAAAGCTCTTCTGGAAGAGTAAGACAGAATACCCTAACTCGTGATTAATAGCCTCATTGACTCCCTGCTTCAAAGGTGTTCAACGTTGCTGGACGTCCGTGGAAACCATACTCCCTACTGAAAATGATTTCCTTTGAAGAAAACACCTTTTCTTATTCCTTTTCTCTCTTATGCAAAAATTATGTTTTTTTTTTCCTTTTGTACACAAATGCGCAATAAAATGCTTATTTTCTGCCAAACATGTGTAATTTATTTTCATATAAACCTACTATGTCTGCTGACCATGTATCAATCAGCTAAAAAGTTTCTCAGCCACAATATCCTTTAATTGTTTTGAGCAGTGTATATGGATCTAGCGTAATTTCCTCAATAGTTAGAATTTACACTAAATCTTATGTTTCAAAATGATTTTTTATTGGTTTGGTAAAATAGGCCCGTTAAGTTCACAAGTGAAATTATTGAAATATGAAACAGGAAAACCGACACAGATTTCCAGAGCAAGATATGATCTGATGGCTTATTCTTGACATATAAACTTATATTAATTAAAAATATATGTATGATAATTTAAACATTGAAAAGAAAGTACCCAATCCGTAAATAATTTGACTGTATGTTGGACATGAAATATTTTCTATTAGGATTACTTCTCTTTAAATTTTTGCATTTGCCAAAAAGAAAATATTATTTTTTATTTTATTAATATTAAGTATCTGACAAATTTAAAACCATTTAGTGAAAATAGGATATTTTTACTTTAAAGCTAACAAGTTAAAACCACGGGTTTTCTTTTTACCAGAAAGAATTCTCACTACTACAAAAGAAACTAAAATAAAAGGAAAAGAAATAAAAAAGTTTGAATCCAATCTGAATCTAAATAGACTTTGATGTGGTCCAATGCAAAAAAGCAATTCCTAAAAATGCGTTGTAGCCAAGTAATAGGGCAGCGTTCTTCTGAATGTCCTGGGTTTGATCTCCTTTACTTGATGGATGTTACATACACATCTGTGAGGATGGGTGCTTAGGAGTTTTCCAGGTTTTCTCCCTTGCGACATACATAAATACGGCTCACTATCCACGAAAAATTACCTTGAAAAGCATTTTTTCCAGTAAATTTTAAGTGTTTTAAGCACTTATAAGTATACTCTATCCACTAACCAGAGCCAAAATTAAAAAAATTCGTCCTTGGAAGAAAATGTAAATCATTGAGATCAATTAGCAGTAAATATACCTTACATTGCCATTTATTTTTTTTAAATGTTTGGTAGAAAATTAATAACGTAAAAAAGAACCAACTATGCTCAAACAATCATAGTTTTGTAAAAATTTCCACATTTCTTTTTCATCAATACTTAAAATTAACCTTTTATGAAGTTTTGTATTGTTTGATAAATGTTTTCCTGAGACAAAAGTATGATTTGTCGTTAATTTCACAAATAAATGAAAAACATAGTTTGCTTCCTTTTATTCATTAAAATTTATGTCTATATACATTTAACCCTTCTTTGCATAATGGTGGAAATTTCCATCATAACTTATAATGCCCAAAAATTATATAAAAGAACAAGTTCAGTTTAAGTGGATCGTGTTTGGATACCTTTTTAATGTCCATTGCATAAAAAGAAACATAGCTGTCAAAAATAAACAAGTGTCATTATCAGTGCTTAAAGTTGTCTCATTCCGCTGTTTGTTGTAGTTGCAATAAACGTATGATTTCGTTTATAACTTTGTTTCATTATATTAGAGTTTCTATTGCTAAAAATGTTGAAAATGAGTGGAAGAAAGGTTTGTAACACGTGTTTCTGTTATTTTCCTCTTTTATTTCTATTTAGTACTAAGCTAATGATCTAATTTTGGATGATGATGGAAATTTTTAGCATATTGTTTTTTGCTAAATTT